>OY740772.1:82717774-82817774 GCA_963513935.1 Aphrophora alni
CTTATGAAATTTTTATCTGTATTCCTTAAAAAGGTCCCGTAACTTTTTTTTCATAGTTTATTTTAATTAATATATAATAAAAATAAAGCAATTACGAAATTGAACTGAAAAACACATTTTGAATTTGATATCCCCTAAAATAAAAAATGCTTAATTCATTTGTTTGTAAAATTGCGGATTGAACCATAACCGAAATTTAAAACTGTATTTAAAAATAGTTTCTTTTATATGAGCGAAATGGTCATTTGAAATAATAAATTTGTAAACAAAACTTCGTATTTATGAGCTTACTATATCACATACGTTGTTAAAGAAAAAAGTATGTGATAGTTTGAAGAATCGATGTTGACATCTGAAGTTCTCCGAGTTCAATAAAGTCAGTAAAGAGTTCAGTTCGATGTCTGTCTGTCAGTCAAGCGTGGGCCGATTTTATTCTGACGATATTTTCCCCACATCTCGTGAATTTATTTTTTAACGCTAAATTTGGGCGTACCTTCCATAAGAAAGAGCACAAAATTACGATATATTTCGACTTTTATTATGTTGATAAAATTTACGTTATAAGAACCAAAACTAATTTACGTATTAGTTGCTATATCATAAAAAATTCGGCCTTGGAGCACGTATAAAGACGTTATCTTAAAATTGGCTCTACCGATTTCGTTGAAATTTTAGTGAAATGTGAAGAATAATAATCAAACCCGTGTGCAAAATTGTAAGCCATAAAATTTTAACCTTTCAGGAAAAAGTTCATCGCCGTCATTGAAAGCTCGACTTTAATGTAATACGATCTATCCTGAAGACGTGTTTACGGTACAAGCTATGCAAATGTAGGCCATATTTAAATATATAAAAATTTGTTCGATTGTTCAATTATACTTTTTGACACAATTATGGAATTGGCTTTTAGAGTGACGAATAATTTTGGTTTAGAGGATGGGCGAGTAAGGGAGTTCATACGTTATCTTTGCACCTTTATTTATTTATTATTTATTTATTTATTTTAATACCACAAAAGTTTCCCAGGATGAATGAATTCTATTATAAGTAAACCTACGTTTAAAAGATTTTTACGCTGTTACGATTTTAGATTTAACACGCTGATACGTGTTAAAATTAGTAAGTTTTATTCGTAACATTGCAGAATTTTAAATGTATTGGATACTTATAAGAATATACTTACTTGTAACTTTATACAACACTATAGTATTAAATTATTTTTAAAATATATTAAAAAAGTAATTTTTACTTCCGTCAAATTAGTAAAACTATCGATAAAATTACGATTTTGGATGCTGTAGCAGACTAATTGACAATCTTTACACAATAAATTTAGTAACTTAATACATTATAATAAGTTACTTAAATTTATTGTGTAAAGATTGTCAGTATCTGTAGATTGCTACAGTACCCAAAATCGCAATTTTATCGATATTTTAACTTAAACTTATGCTTAATGGAGACATGTATTTCTTTAGCTGTCTCTTGTATTAATATAAATAACTAGGCTGCACAAACATAAGTTGTTAAGGGTTCACATAATAATAAACTGTTGAAAACCCTGCCTTTTCAAATTATCTTACCATTTATTTTTACTTGTTTCGGACGAGTAGTAAAACCTCGTTATTTACTAAATTTAACTAAAATTTCAAGTACAAGGATATTATTACTGATCGTGTCTAATTATTAGGTTATGTTTTTATAAATTTGTTTTTCGTAATAGCTCTCTTGTTTCTTACCAAAACGATATTTTTGGACTTTAGATATAGATTGTGAGGATGCACGAAGTGGGGTATGTTGGATGAGCTACTGGTAAATATAAGTTAAAAAGATATTAAAAAATGAAATATAATTTGAAAATGGGTCCCATTTTATATTTACTAATCGAATGTACTGGTTAAATCCAACATAAAATTGAATGTGAACAAAATAAGATTATCATTCCTATCTCTAGAGGAATTTATTACTAACACCGACACATCCGATATTGTGTACATACTCGAATATTCTTTTTGAATTTTTCAAACTACTTAGATAATATGATTTTATCAAAAGATTGGCAGTAAATTACAGACAGTAAATACAATGTTTTTTTCTATATTTCAGCACATGTTTTTATGTATTTTTTGTTGTTATTATACTTAAATATTAATTTAACCCTCAGAGCCACGATATAGTGAGTAGGGAGTGGAAATCCTGTGGGACTATAGTTGGATCTATACCTTTTCCCATCTAATCTTAAATTGGATCCCTTGAAGTTTTTCCAAAAGCTGGTGGGGGAGGTAAGGGTTTAAATTTCGAAATTTTCAAACATAAATATGCGCCAAATGTCACCTTAACGTACAGTGATAAAGGAACTAATTCCATTTTTGTGATTTTAATTTTAGATAAAATGTGATCAAATGTACTACTTCACAGAAAAGCAATTAAAATGTAATGTACATTTTAAAAATTAATTTGTAGATTTTAAGGCTAAAACAAAATCGGATGTCTCTCGGACCTTTTTACATTTCTAAAATTAACAAAAGTTATTTGACTGTAACATAAAAACTCCAGAAAGTTCCATTTTGAGGTCCTGTTAAAAAATGGGAAACTATAGCAATATCGGTTATATTGGGAAAATATTTCTTTTCAATTACTGTACCTTCAAAATGATGTTCAATTTTACCTACATTGCTATTTAAAAATTTTGAGAGAAGGGTATTTTATTATTTTTAAAAAATGTGGGTTTTGGGGCATATTAGATAAACGTTCTAAAAAAATGGTCTATTGATATTAATATTTTTTATTGTCAGGGGTTAATTTATTTATAGTGAGTATTGACTATAGTTCTATTAATCCCGAGGGATTACAACTGGATCTACTTCTTTTCACGTAGTCTTTGTTTAGACACCTCTCTTTCATCTTTTCTCTCCACAAATTCTTGTTCTTTTTTCGACCCTGGCCCTATTGAAGAATTCGAGGGTGGAATTGAAAATTTTTTAAAGATCTTTTCTTTCTTTTTTTATAAAGCGATTATGATCGACAGCTTTTTCGCCTTTAAACAACAAGGAAAAAATAAAGATCTTGTAATGCTAATTTTGTATGTGGTCGTTTGTTTTTAATTTCAGATTAGTATATCTAAATTGGAGAAAAATATACTGCAATACCTTATATTGGACTTATTCGGGATACCATTATAAAATTCTAAGATATATTGAAAAATTATATCAAGATGTTGAGTTGATTAAATTAATGATTAAATTTTTCCATCTGATCTTGGAACAAGTAGGGAAAAATAAAATAAAATTTATTTAGGAGATCCTTCGTACTTGATTTAATAGTAGTACTGCATCATAAGTCAAACTGTTCTCTCTTAATAGATTTCGGACACTATATTGGAATCACTCTGTATATAAATACAGAGTGCTGAAATTTACCAAATTACGTTTATGGGTAGGATCAGTTACGGCCTCGAGATTCAGAATTTGTATAAAGAAGAATGCCAAAACTGTACTACCCACGTTAGATTATACATTTTGTATTTTTGGTTTATATTTGCAAAATTTATTTGGTTTTTTTCTGTGAACGATTATATATTTTATAATTAGTTTCCTGCTGCTAAGTTGAAGGTTTCCTAATAATGTCATAACTTGTCATCTAAAACCACACCCGAGTCTTCCTTGGTCAAGAGACAATACAAGAGAAAGTAGGTGAAGGATCTTCCAGGAGAGCTTAGCGCATGCGCCGTCCTACCATATATGGACCTGCAAACATATTCAATCAATTAGTCAAACAAAGCTTTTATCATTCTCTTTCAATATTATCTTTAGGATTGATTTCAAGAATGTTGATTAACAACACGTGTTCAATTCCACTACTAGATTACACTGTGTTAAACAAGTATTGCACAATAATGTTGTACTCATACATAATAATATTGTTTAAATTTATCTATTAAAGGAAAAAAAAGTTGTTGAAATTATCACTTCAAAATTCATACGGGGATAAATATTCATTTACTTAAAGTGCCCTACGTAACTTTCTCGGAATTAGGTTCAAATGTCATTGACTCATAAGTTACAACAAACTTAACAAAATCGACCGTTTTATAAGTACATGATTCAGAATGTCTGAGTTAGAGTATTTCTAGGAAATTAAACTGTTGAAGTCACTGTTATGTCAAGGTTCCCTTAATGGGCACAGATCTTATTATTGTCAATATTGAAGTTGTGTTTTATTCTTAAGTTTGTTTTAAAAAGCAGAATTCCGAATTTCCTATACAGGCCATTCTTACATTCTAACTCTCTTTGTACAAAGCTTCTCAAAGAGTACTCGAAATGATTTTTTTCCTCAGAAACAATTGCATCATGAGATTTATTATTTGGTTGAGGTTATCCTCATCCACTGTGCGTAAATTTGTTCCCGCCGCAGTGAATGATAATCTTTGGATAACATACTAAGAACGCACATAGGATTTTCGTTTTCTGTAAAGTCATTTGTCTTCAGCTGAATTTTCAGCTTGGAGAACAGCAAAAATCGCAAGGAAACATTTCGGGAGATTACAGTCAGATATAATGCAAGAGTACTGTGTTTTACAAAGAAACAAGGAATTAGATGTCAGGATGTAGGTATTTAATTCGCATTTTCAAATGTTCTGTCTTTTACGCTACACGATATCACCAATGATAATAAGATCCTCTTGATAGTCAAAGATAAAGGTCAACAATAAGGGACATTCTGAGCCGTATCTGCATTCCACAACCTACAATCAGGGATCAAGTAGTTCAGAATGTAGAGGTCACCGTTTACAGAATTCAACATGTTCTGTAAGTCTTTCCGATGGAATTACTTCTGCTCCAACATTGGCAACGAATAACGCTACAATCTATGCGATGTCAAATCCTTTTTACAAATAGAATGTACCAATGCTTAATCCCATTTTGTACTCAAGTAATCGCTGGGTGACATGACAGCCTTATATGACTAAAGTCATGACTCGTTATGACTATCATTAAAACGGTTGTTCTATCACTTCTTATTTTTTGTGACGCCCGTCTATTTTCATCGTCGCCGAAGGCCTATTGGATTCTTAGATTGGTTTTAACTTAGTATTATCAAATTTAATTCAACATTTGGTGCAAAACTGTTACTTAAGTCGTTCGTCATTTTCAGAACACTTAAAATCCCATTAGAGTTCTTTTACTGATAAGCTTTTTTCAGCAACTGATGTTCTCTGGTGGGTGGTAAAAATTCAAGAATGGCTATGAAGGTTCCTTCCATCTCCTCCTGTTTGTCACCAACTACGGTTAACATGATTCATTGGAAAAATGTAAGTCAGATACTATTTTAAGAGTCCTCGTATTATAATTTTTTAAATTGGTATTGAGAATTCCACATATTTAACCAGTGCAGTTCTAAAATAAAAATTGTTGTTTATTACAAAATAATTCTATATTCAACAGTAATTCTAACAACACGAATTTAATTTAAAAAATTGCGATCTTTATATACAACATGTCCTACAGAAATATTCATGTAAACAGAGAAAGTCATAGAGGTCCTTTTAGAACAAGCTCGTGATATTGTTTTTTCTGTGAAGAAATAAAATATGAGTGAGCTACAACAATCGACCTCTTGTAATAGAATCTATCAAAATAGAAAAACACTATTCTTAAAATTCACTCTCGAAAAAATAAGAAAAGTTGTGAGATAGAATGTTTAATATTGTAACAAGAAATGAAATACGTGTTGATGATTTTCAGACGTAGTTGTCGGCATGTTTATGTTTATGTTCGTAGAAAAACTTTGTTTTGCTGAAGGATTATAATTTTAAGGAATATACATCTTCATCTCTTCATCTTCATCTTCATGGTGCTTGCATCCAGCCTCAGGTAATGCCGACCGCACGGTGTCTCTCATACACGTAGCTAGCCAGTCTCCAGTAGGTGGGATCAGTTAGAATTCGTCCAAGAGTGCAATTAAGTTGGAGTCTTCTCCTCAGCTCATCTCTGACATATGATCTGATAATACAATCAAGGAGGATGTGTTGTAGGGTTTCTTCTTCGTTCTGACATACAAGACACAGGGGCGACTCAGCAAGTTGGAAACAAAAAAGATAGGACTTTGTTACAATATGACAGTGTTGTTTGGTTCTTTGAGGAGTCCGTAAAGATGGCGACCCGTCAGTTCAACCTTCCACTGCTCCACCCACCTGTGTCTCAGGATTCTGTGAGTTGCAGCCATGCAGCTTGCAAGAGGTAGTTCTTTAGATGGTACAGGATGCATATTGGTGGCTGCCTTCGCTATTTCATCAGCTTTCTCATTTCCCTGAAGTCCGCAATGACTCGGTATCCATTGTAAGAAAATTTCCTTGTCCGTGGACAGATTCAGGAGTTTTAAAATCTTTTGGACTCTGTGGTAGTAACTTGAGGGCCTATACTATTGTAGGAGTTGTAATGCGCTCTTGGAGTCGCTGAGTATGCATAACGTTTTACAGTTTGTAAATCCTATAATGACTTTCATATCTTGAGTGTATAACTTCAAGGGCGGCAGCTCTTTACATGTCAGTCCAGGAACATCACTAGATGTAAGGAATATACATCACTTAGACTAGTTTTATAAAGGACATTGGTTACATACACGAAAAAATAAGTGAAAGTAAACAATTTTTAAATTTGTTCTCAAGTCCTATTTTATAAATTCAGATAACAGTAACCATTATTAACATCGAGCTTTTAATGACGCCTGATAAAGTTTATTTGGTTTTTTTGTTAATTATTTCTCAACCGTAACTTTTTTTTTATATGCTGATAGGTTTGGATCATTAATCTTTGTACGAAATCGGTAAAACCGATTTTTAGACATTAAGTCTTTATAAAAACCCAATGACCGATTTCTTTTGTTTTGACGATAACTCACAGATCGTATTTTTTTTTTTGAAAAATGGAGACCAATATGTGTTGTTCGGTTCTTTAGTTCATTATTGAATTTTTAGTTGTGTCTGCCACTTGTCCATCCTCAGCCCTCTATCTATCTTGTGTATATTTACTTTTCTTTGAAACATGTTAGAGAGAGAGAGAGGGAGAGAGAGAGAGAGAAAGAGAGAGAGAGAGAGAGGGGGGGGGAGAGAGAGATTGAGGAGAAACAAGGCGGTAGTTCCAGAAAATCAAGACTCAATCCTATTCAACAACAAATAACAACCAAAACAACAACAAAACATAAAAACAAGACGCAAGGTTGGATTGTGTGCATCTTCTCGTGTTGCAGTGGACATTGCCCTCTATTACATTGTCTTATTTGTAGCAGAACTTCTTGTATCTGATTTATATCCTTTAATAACACACATTACCTCTGCAGATTGCGACCTGAAGACGTTTCGTAGACTGTTTATTCCCATTTGTATTCTGTTAATTGTTCTTTGATAATTATTGAAGTTTGTAACTACGTATTAATAATTATATTGGGTGAATTTATACTACAGCTGCTCCTTTTATGAAATTAATCTTATGATCGTCTTAAGATATTTTTTGTTTAAAAAATTGGAATTGGAATTGAAAATTGAATTGGAATTCTTTTAAACTAAAAAGAAATGATGCAGTATATTGGAGTAGTGATATTATTTTTCCACTTTATAAACAGAGAGATAAAATATTATGTTGACAAGACTGTTGATTTTGAGATTTTCGGAGTGAAAAATTTTTGAGCCTTCTTGAATCAAAGCCAGTGTTTTTTAAAATTCTAAAATATAATCTTTGTGTTTATATCTCTTAAAAAAAACCAAAAAAACCGAAAAATGAATTTTGTGCTTATTGTGTAACTTGGACTCTTAATTAAGCACTTAACAAATAATGGCTATAAACGAAATTTGGAGGTCTTTGCAATAAGGCCAAAAGAGACAAATATATTTCTCCCAAATCGCGTGTTGGCATAGTATTACTCAAAAGTAACCTCTATATTCCTAAAGTCCTAGTCAGAAGCCCTTTTATTATTTTGTTTTTTTCTTACACCTCTTCCTACAACTTTGATTTCATGTAACAGTAGCATTTGTGACTATTTATTTTCCTCCTCATTCCGTCATTGCCATCATTTAACTTTGAGACTGAATTACAGATGATCGATCCGTGAAGCTCTTAGTTTTGTAGTAATTAGCTAGCCATGCAGATTTATATCCTTACTGATTCCAATTAGGTGATTGCTTCTTATAAACCATTCCATTAATTTTAATATGTATAAAGTATCCGACACTTCACAGCTCACAGAAACAAATTCACTTCTAGTAGATTACAGGAAATTCAAATATATTAGCGAATGATAAAGTGGCTGAGTTTGCAACGTTAGTAGCAATAATGGAACTAAATCGTAAATAGTGGAAATTTTAACATCTATTGTAAATTATAGAACGCAAATACACCAGGATCTGATTACACGATTTGTGACAACATAATATTAAAAAATATAACAATAAGCTTTCTGAAAATCGTTTATATAATAAAGAACGTAAAAAAAAAAGAAAAAGATTTATTCTCTAGAAATTCCTGTTCTGGAAGTAAAAATAAAAATTAGTAAATGACCTTGAATGTTATGTTACAATTTTATGCTGGGTTTATTTTGGTATCAATACATACTTTCTTACTGTGATTTCCTTTTACATATTGATTGGGATGTATTAGTTTAACTAATACATTTTGAGTTTTTGCAAGCTTGAATTTGATCGAAATAGCTTGAACAAACTTTTGAGATATTGAGTGTTTTGGGACGACGTCAAACTTTCACATTCATAATTGGTCGATTAGAGAGGAGTCAGAATTATAATTATTTTGTATCTACTTTACGTTTGTGTATTGGTTTGTGAGCGAGTTAGAACAATATTTAAGTATCGTTTATTTTTATTGCAAATTAATAAAATTGTCTTACAAGCGGTGCTGGTAATAACACATCTGTTTTATACAAAGCTGGACATATTTGACATATCTATTATTTGATTGTAATCTTTTCACTGTTCATTACATTAACAGTGAGGCATTTGATATAAATTGACCAAACCAGTTTCTTAGCAACCGTCTGTGGGAATAAATAAATCAACAATTAATTTGTCGTTTACTCGTCAGCTGTAAGCTAAAGATATGGTCACCTTCACCTCAAAAGATTAATTCAAATGCTTTGACGTTTTCGTTTGGGAAAAAACATAACGCTGAAGGCCAGTATCATCTTTTTCATATTATGTGATTCTTGTGGAACTGCCAGCAGTTTATACGATATTTGTCAACTTTTAACCTTTCCTAAATATAAATTTAAAATAGATATGTTCTCTTAAGTCAATGTTTCACCATATGACTTTGGACCGCTTCCAAATTTATATTTTTGGTTAATTTATGTTAACCGTATTTTTGGACCTTATATGAAAATTCTTTTAATCGGAAAATAATATATTTTAATACATTTATGAACTGTTGAAACATTCAAGGACTAATTTTTTATAAGCTTCCTAAGGGAGACCCCAGAGTGTGTCACGTATAAACCCATTTGCTCGTTGCCATCGCAAGTTATTGACTTCTTATTATGTCCCTCTATAGATAGAAATGAGTTCTTCATAAATATATAATTTAACAACTGAAATGACTACGTTGTCTAGTGAATTGTATGTGTCAGACGTAGGTAAATATTTAGAAACTTTTAAAGCATTTTTTGTCATCGAATCCGGCTATCCAGCTCCTGAAATAGCATAAATAGAAGGCCACTTATTGACAATTCAAAGTCAATGAAGAACCATGGAATTCATGATAGCAATGTAGTAGTTCAACACATTGCCTCTGGTACTTACAACAGACCTATGCATTTTAGTGCTCCTGATGAAGATGAATAACCAATTTGTGAAGTAGAGTGTATATTTTTATATATTTATCTACTATTTGGTGATATAGAGCTGTAACTTCCTGCAGACATTTATTTATTTCTGCAGGGCTATAATTTACTATTCTGTAAATCTACTTTGATTTTAACCCTTTAACTAGTCATAGGATCATGGGTTCCCAAAATTAGTATTCAAATAGTCTTTAAGTTCTAAATGTATTTGCTCAATAAAGTTTGTATATTATCATCTTAGATTTTAAGTGTCCATGTTGTAATTTTAAGTTTTGGGTCAATGTTTCTTTTATTAATAAGTTTGACATATTCTTGCCCCATGTTATTTTTTTTAAATAATTCCTATTGGTTTTACAAATTATTAAGTCAAAGTTCCAATTTCTTAAAACAAAAGTGTAATTCGTTTACTATATACTTTATTTTCAAACAGTTATATATATTTTTATGCGGCATATACTATTTCACTGAAAAATTACAAATTAAATAGTACAAAATGCACGTGTGCGTAGGTTATATAGACATAGCAAATGGTAAATCGTAGGTATGTCTACTACATCTGAGCATAATCAAGAAGCGGTAATGTTTACTATCTGTGATGAGAGATATAATGTACTAGACATATGGAATGGTAACCTAACCTATTTTAGATGATTCTTTATGTCCATTTTAACCCGGTGACAGAGACAACACTGTATGGAAAAATACTTTGTAATATTGACATTTCACTTGATCCCAGTTGGCTATCATGAGACATTTAAACTCCTTTCTAACCCCTTTATATGATGAAATTACATACAATTATTTGAAACCTATAGGTTATAGAGATTCCATTCCATTAAAAATATAAAATTGGCTGGTTTCATTGGATGTAAAAGGAGGAAAAGTAAATATTTAACGCAGTGATAGATGATATGAAAAGAACAAAAAAAAATACACTTGTCTCAAGGCCAGAAATACAGGTTTTCACTGTCGGATTATCTATTGTTTTCTTTAAATTTGTAGGCTATATTTTAAATCTACAAAAGATACAGACTCAAAACTTGTGTTACTAGTAACAAGATCACTAAATGTTTAATGTTAGTGTTAACAGTTATAAAATGGCTGTTGATAAAAGTTTTTAAAGGCAAATATTTCGTAAAACCATTAAATTTACAAGAAATAAAACATCTTTCTATTTTAGCTACAATCAAAATGATTTATATATAATTTTTGTCTACAGTTGTTGACAAAGTGGCATTTTTTTCATTTAAATTAGTTTGAAAAACAGTTGATTTCTCAACAGTTTCACTTTGCCCACTACTTTGCTCACTCCGAATGGCAACCGAACAAAACGAAATTTAGGTTAAGTTTGTTTGAATTGATTTATAATATACAGGAAATGTCCCGTATGTAGGTAGGATTAATTCTTACATGTAAAATAACATAAATAAACAACAAAACAACGTTTTAAAGTTGAAAAAGGAAGTAATTATTCATGAAGATGATTGACAGTGTACGTACACAGAGAGTATTTTTCGTTTGCCGAGTTTTGAAGTTGGCAATCCCGATTCCTCAAAAATACACCTAAGTTATTTGTAATATTCATAAATAACCTCAGTTTTGACGTGAGAACTTCTACTCAGTGTTGATGTGTTGTTTAGCACTACTGCTATATTTTGTGTACTGTAGTTAATTTTATAATATGGACAGTTCAGAGGATGAAAACCTGTCAAATACCCCGCCATATTGTGTTACTGCTGAAGTATGTTTTTTTTTTTTGTCACAAAATAACAACTGTAGACAAAGTATAATGTGCAATTCGTGAGCAAAGTGTCTTTTTTAAACTCCATAAAATTGACCCACTCGGCAAGCCTCGTTCATCAACATTTTTCTCTCGTTTAAAAAAGTGCCACTTTACTCACTAGTTGCACAAATAACTATTTTTGTAGGTCAAAATTGTAAAAAAAAAAGAAAAAAATACTATAATGTCCAATTTCTTGTAGTTACACCTACTAATTTCAATTATATTTTGGTAAAATGTGTAAATTAATCACCAATATCAGTTTACAAACTTATTAAGCAAAGAAAACTACGGTATGAAAAAATTAGTAGATAACGAAAATGATCCTCATCCGCTTTCATAAATAACTTGATGATACTGCATGGTACTTACGAGTTCGATCACAAATGCAATACAAGCCGATCACATTGTATGGAGTCTATAAATGTAATGCTCAAAATTTGGTTTTCTGGTTCTTCTAGGAAATGTTAAATTGTATTGATAGATGAAGAGGTCTTACCCAGTGTGGTAAGTTTTTTTAAGATAGTTGTTACAACGGTTTAATTGTCTATGACATTAGTCTCTTAAAGTTAGGCCAGGCCGGAATCGTATATATGTATATATTAAAAATACCTACTGGTTTCGCTCTTGTTAGTGTTTGGCCCTTCTACGCCATGAAGATGTACATATTTGAAGATGTACATATTTGACTCCACTCGCTATGCTCACGTCGGTGTCAGCCCTGCCCGATCTCGTAATTATAAGAATATCACATTTTCTTGGAATGTCAGAGATTTAAAAAAAAATTTTTTTTTCCTTTTTTTACAATAACTTTTTTTACGCTATTTGTCAAAGTTTGATGTTAGTACCATTACATTTAAAATTTGAATCTGCATATTTCTATTTAATTTAGTGTGTTATAAGTTGAATAACACACGAGATGTAGACAAAAAACTGTTTTTAAAAAATGCAATTTTACATTTTTAATTCAGTTTTTCTAAATATTAATAGGAATCTATATGAACACAACAGTCTCCTGTACTAAAATTCATGTTTCTATCTTTGTTTTGGTGGCCACAATACCGAGGACAACGACACAGACGATGGACAGAGGACATGTCGAAACAAATTTTCGGTTTTCTGTAGCCAAGAAACGTGAAGATCAGTCAAAAACAGGGGTCCAAATTTAGATGATTACTAAAATTACCCTACACTTCTTATACTGAGTAAGTAAAAGGTCGATTTCCATGTAATACAATTTTAACCTTAAAATGAGTTTTCAGCATGAGCGAAGCAAGCTTAAACTGTATATATATATATATATATATATATATATATATATATATATTTTTTTTTTCACAGTCAAAATTTACACAAAAATTGTTGAGAAGTTATCATCCCGTCTCTAAATAAATGACAGTTCTGAAGTTGTTGGTCAAAAGGAAAAACAAAAACCTTTGAAGCCCTCTAAAATCTCAATTTTATCAATATCTACATAAGCCATTTTGGTGTTTATAATTTCCAAAATAGTCACAAATTTTAATTTTCTTTTACCAATAGTCTGACACACTTTAAATTTACACATTTCACTAAAATTTGATATAAATCGCTTTGACAAATTTTAACATTAATTACCTTACACTTTTTGCTTTTTATAAAGAATGACGGTAAGCATGATATCGTAAATAAAACTTAACAGATTTTCATTTCAGTTCTATAAAGTTTAAACACACACACCTGCACACACAGACAAACAAATTATCAAAGTATATCCGAGTGCATCGCTAAAAGAGCAAAACCAATGTAAATGACACTTCATTCAGTGATATAGCAAGCACTACGAAGTGTTCAATGTTTTCTTCAGTTCTAAAAAAAAATATAAAATCTCATATTAAAACATATTTCAACATATTAAAACTTTTAACTTTTCGATTGATAAATAATCGGAATTTATGTTTAGATAACGTACAATATGTTTCGTTTAGGTCCAAAGGCTGGAGGTTATCTTTTATTTTAGCTAAATTTTACTATTTAAATTTTTGTAAAATTGGAATTGAGATGTTCGTATTATTACGCTCTAAATGTGGCTTTGATGTGAGAAAGTTGATGCAATATTTGTGCAACTTTGATTATACATCTGAACGCTGTTATTTCGTATAGCATTGACATCTTACCTCAGGCTTTTGCAATGATTAGATAATTCTTACAACGCAATCATATTTTGCCTTGTACAACTTGGTGATGCGATTTGCACCTTGAGATTTCAATAAATAGTTATTTGAAGGTTATTTATGAAAGCAAAAAAATGTTATATATATTTTCCGTATTTATTAAATCCTGTTGCTCATATAAATGTTGGTAAACTACCAATTTTTGTTTTTCAAAAAGAATAACGGTAAGCATGATATCGTAAATAAAACTTAACAGGTTTTTATTTAAGTTCTATAAAGTTTAAACACACACACACACACACCTGCACACACAGACAAACAAATCAAAGTATATCCGAGTGCATCGTCCAAAGAGCCAAACCAATGTAAATGACACTTCATTCTTTGATATAGCAAGCACTACGAAGTACTATCGTTCAATTTTTTCTTCAGTTCTGAAAACATTTATAAAATCTCATAATATTTCACCAAAAGATTACAAAGACCCCTCTCTATAATATTTTTTTATTCAAATTATAAACGCGGGGAAAATATTCTGTCTATAAGATAGTATTTTTATAAGATAAGACTTAGTATTTTTATATATTAATATCGTAAAAATACATTTCGCGAGCACCCTAGCGCTCGCGTGGCAAGCATGTGTTTCATGAATCATTTTAAAGGTAGTAATTTCAGCCGATTTTATGTTCAAATTATATATAACACGGCCAGCTAATTATTATTATTATTATTATTATTATTATTATTATTATTATTGTTATGGTTTTTTATATGTTTAATTATTTTGTTTTGTTATAATATATATATACCGGGTGTTCAAAAAGTCTGGAAACCCCTTAATAGTAATTTTATTAATAAACGCAGAACAATGAAATTCTAGGATTACGTCCTCACTGTAGTTACTGACTTTATGGTTATTTTAGCTGTCTTGTTTGCTTGGGGGGGGGGGGACGTCCTGTGGAGGAAGTCTAAAAAATCTTAAATGTAAGCATAGGTCGAATTATACGTCATTTTAAAGGTCTTTGTTAGAGGAACACATTGCCGCAATCCCGAATGAAAATGGACCATTCGTTTGGAAATGGCAGCCTCTTAAAGTTTGTTAACTTTACGTTGCGGAGATTAAGAGTCAGAAGTGAATACTCAACCGTGTTGGTTATGTTAGTGTTTTAGCTATGAGAATTTCACAGTTGAAGTGTGGAGGGATAGGAAATTCCCCAGCTGTGAAATTCTCAAAGCTAAAACACTAACATAACCAACACGGTTGAGTATTCACTTCTGACTCTTAATCTCCGCAACGTAAAGTTAACAAACTTTAAGAGGCTGCCATTTCCAAACGAATGGTCCATTTTCATTCGGGATTGCGGCAATGTGTTCCTCTAACAAAGACCTTTAAAATGAGGTATAATTCGACGTATGCTTACATTTAAGATTTTTTTAGACTTCCTCCACAGGACGTCCCCCCAAAGCGAAAAAAGATAGCTAAAATTACCAAAAAAATCAGTAACTACAATGAGGACGTAACACTAGAGTTTCATTGTTCTGCGTTTATTAATAAAATAAATATTAAAGGGTTTCCAGACTTTTTGAACACCCGGTATATATATTACACGTATGATGAGTAAAATCAAAAATTGTACAAATTAATTTATAAAATTGAAATTTGTTGTAAACTATTGTTTATTTCCTTACGTTTATCCTTAAAAATGTAAGAATGGGAGAGCAGATTCCTGATCAACATTACTTTTCATTCTGGTGATGAAAAAGTCAAATGCCACGTAGCTCTTGAGGAATGATCATGAACAGTGTGTTGCAATGCATCGCGTATGTAGGTGATATTGTCCTAGTGTCAAGGAATGTGTGAACTTTAGAGAAAGCTATCATTACACTAGAAAGAGCATCTGAGAACCTAGGTCCTAATGTAAATGAAGATAAAAGTAATTATATGCATGTTAAAAGGAATCAAGGTCAAGAAAGATGTATATATTGAGTAGTTAAAGATGATGGGATAATAACGGACAAAATAATCAGGACAAAAAAATATATACACTGTATAGTGAGGCCAACAGTCATAACAATGCAGATAGACAGGCCACGTGCAGATAATGCTGGATAATATTTTGTGTTTTTACAGATAACTCCCAAACCAGTATTTTCTAGATTGATAGCAAATACGTTTTGTTTTGGTCCTTAATCGAGTAAAATTTTGCCAAAATCGTTGGAGCCTATTTTGAAAAAATCGTAAGTTTATGTTTTTTTTCCCTTATTTGAGTTAGATACCACCAATTTGAGTTAGCAAAAAAAAAAAACATTTCTCTAGATATGATCGAAATATGCCCACATACAAATTTTATTCAAATCGGTTTGGGTTGTAAAGAACTCCACATACAACAAACGACATAAATAATTTCGTAAACAAAACATGAAGATCAATAAAAAAATGTTATATAGTTGTGAAGTAAAATTTATTATGTTGGCATATTTTAGTCATATTTTAAGTAATATGTTTTTAAGGATTCACACAAAACGTATTGGTTACCAGCTCCCCCCCCCAAAAAACAGTTAGGATATTATGAAAATATGAAACCTAGAAATTTGTCCGTTGAATTATAATAAAAGACTTAATTTTTCAAAATCCTCGTTCAACTTTTTATGAAATGTTAAGATAATCTAATCTATACACTAACCTAACCACCCTAACTTACCTTAACCTAATCTAACCTATCCACTCCTAATCTAACTAAACCTAACCTATTTTGAAAAATTGCAAGTAATACAGAATTACGTTTTAGGAATAATTGGGGGGGGGGATAAAATGAAATTTAACTGGAGGCCATAAAATCTCTATTTAAAACCAATAATGATATAAGTTTAGCAAACAAGGTTGTCTCACAAGAGAAAGGAATGTAGATTCTAATATACAGAGTGTTTCTGAATTACTTTGACAAGTTTCGTTAGCGGATTCCTTACATAAAAATATATAAATCGTCCCTGTAAAAATGTGTTCAAAACCTCATTGTTTTCAGATAATCCGCCATTTTGTATTTAAAAAAAGTTATAGCTTTTGAAATAGATAAGATATTGAGTTCAGATTTGGGATACACATTTTGTATGTAATTTTGTATCAGTGTTATAAAAATTAAGACGGTATTATTATTATTTTCAAAATGGCGGCTGTTTTAAATGTTTAACGTTAAATATCTCGCCACCCATAAATTCTACAAAAAAATACAAGTGACTTAAAATACCCTCTTTCAACTATAAATAAAATGATATTTTTTAAAAAAATTTCGTAAGTGAAAGGATATACGGAGTTATTGACAAAAATATGAAAATGTCATTTCTTGGTAGTTGTCTACAATAGGCCTACTTAAGATTAGGTTAGAAGTAACTTTTTTAAATCATCAGAATTTTAAAAAATAAGAAGAAGAGAAAATTGGCCAAATCAAACTCAAAATATGTGTTTATTCAATGAATAACGATTTTTTAGGTGGTCGAAGTATATAAGTTTAAAATACATAAAACATTCTGGTATCTTTAGTTTTATCATTACAAGTGGGAAAATTAAAATTACAATAATAATAAAAAGTCTCAACTCTTATCCAATGGTAAATTTTTAATTTCATTGTCATACCAACTTAAGTATCTTAAAATTAAATAACTATTTTAAAAAGTATTTATTTGCAATAAATGTTTGACGTTCCCTCCATTTGAAGTTATGCATGATGTTACACCATTGACTGTCGAATTCTTTCCAACATACTAGACGTATGGTCATACAAACTTCGAGGATACGCTCCAGAAGGTCCTCTGGTGTTAAACTAATGAGTTATTTTGAGATTGATTTGTTTAATTTCACTTTGTCTAAATACAATTTTTTAAAATCTTAGGTGTAAAGAACTACCAAGATATTCAGTTTTCAGTTATTTTAAATAACTCGATTATCGTTCGACTTAAATAAAAAAAATCATTTTGTCTACAGTTGTTGACAAAGTGGCATTTTGTTCATTTAAATTAGTTTGCAAAACAGCTGATTTCTTAACAGTTTCACTTTGCCCACTACTTTGCACACTACTTTGCTCACTCCGAATGGCAACCGAACAAAACGAAATTTAGGTTAAGTTTATTTGAATTGATTTATAATATACAGGAAATGTCCCGTATGTAGATTTGATTAATTCTTACATGTAAAATAACATAAATAAACAACAAAACAACGTTTTATAGTTGAAAAAGGAAGTAATTATTCATGAAGATGATTGACATTGTATGTACACGGAGAGTATTTTTCGTTTGCTGAGTTTTGAAGTTGGCAATCCCGTTTCCTCAACAATACACCTAAGTTATTTGTAATATTCATAAATAACCTCAGTTTTGACCTGAGAACTTCTATTCAATGTTGATGTGTTGTTTAGCACTACTGCTATATTTTGTGTAGTTAGTTTTAAAATATGGACAGTTCAGAGGAACAAAACCTGTCAAATACCCCGCCTAAATTAGCGGAAAAAGCTAACAACGTTGTACTAAATCTCCTTCCTGTCAAATCAAGTAAAAAGTTCGACCGCCATATGAACTGTTTTTTTTTTTTTTTTTTTTTTGCCAAAATAACAACTGTAGACAAAGTCTAATGTGCAATTCGTGAGCAAAGTGTCTTTTTTTAAATTCGATAAAATTTATGCACTCGGCAAGCCTCGTGCGTCAACATTTTCCTCTCGTTTAAAAAAAGTGTCACTTTGCTCACTAGTTCCACAAATAACTATTATTTATAGTTCAAAGAGGAAACCTTTTCGTCTAACTTTTTATAACATTAATAAATTTTGAGATATTTAACATTTAAATTTTGAAAATAATACCAAAAAAACCTTTATTTTTTGCACATTCTTAAAAAGATTAGATCAAAAATGTGTATGCCAAATCTGAACTTAATATCTTACCTACTTAAAAAGCTATAATGTTTCTTTTTAAAAACATAAAATGGTGGGTTTTCTGAAAACGAAATGGTTTCAGATACACGTTTATAAGAACTTTTTAATTATTTCTATGTAAGGAATCGGTTTCTGAAGCTTACCATAGTGTTTCAGAAACATCCAGTATATCTTAACCCAGCATATCCTAACTTAACCTAAACTAATCGAAACTAACCTAACGTAACCTAAATAATTGTGAAAAATTACAAGTAAAATAAAATTAAGATTCAGGAATAATTGACAAAAATAAAATGAACTTTAACTGCAGGCATTAAAGTTTCTATATCAAACCAATACATGCGTAGAAAACTAGTTTATCACACAAAAGACAGAAATGTGAAATATATCTTTCAAAATGAAAAAAAAAAAAAAAAAAAAAAAAAAAAAAAAATACATTGAGGGGGAGATGAGTAGTCATGAAAATTTCTTACCTTTTTCTCTAATAAATAGTAATAAGGCATATTTTTGAAGAGACTGTGATTAATACATTAATCGTTATTGTTTAGTTTTGTGGTTTTGAAGTATTGGAAAGTTATTGAAATTGTTTTCACAGTTTTTTCTCTACTACAATAGAACTACTAAATTACAAGTTAGATCACGCTTA
The DNA here is from genome assembly GCA_963513935.1 of Aphrophora alni. Taxonomy (NCBI): domain Eukaryota; kingdom Metazoa; phylum Arthropoda; class Insecta; order Hemiptera; family Aphrophoridae; genus Aphrophora; species Aphrophora alni. Next base: position 82,737,116 of record OY740772.1, read on the forward strand.
ATAACTTCTTCATTGCTTTAATTATAGGTTTTCTAATTTGCATTACTTTAATGGCACCGCGACTTAATGAAATTCTCTTTACTTGTCTTGGCACTAATTGCCATTAACTAATGGTTCGGCTCTCTGCCCACGAAATCACGATGGGTTAAACATAAGATTATTTTAAATAAATTAAATCTTAAACTGTATCGAGTCCTGTCAGTCAATTTTTTTTCAAATTATTCCTGAAACGTAATATTTATTACTTGTGATTTTTCACACGGGTTTGGGTCATTCATATTCACACTAAAATTTAACGAAATCGGTAGCGCTGAGTTTGAGAAAAACGTCTTTTACATTCCTATGTGCGATTTTTGTTTTTTTACCAATAACTCAAAATCTGGTGTTTTCGGAGAAATAACAACCAATACATTTTGTAAACGTAAGCAAAAATAATCAAAATCATTAAAACCGATTTTGTTGAAATCGTATTTTTTGTGTGCTATAATTTTCTTATAGCAACTTGCACCAAATTATGAGTTATCAAAAAAGTCTGGAAATATGGCCAAAATGTGCCCATATACCGAAATTGTTTGAAATTGGTCCACACGTTTGGTAGTAGAGTACTTCTTAAACGACATAAGTACATTATTTTTTTTTTCAACTGAGTGGGACAAAATGAAAATTTTCTGACCTGAAAGATTCGAAGAAACTAATGGGGAACGTAAACCATAAGAGATTACACAGTCGAATAAATTTTGGTTAAAAAAATCTTACTTTCTTCTCTAATGGTCTGTTTGTTTGTGAAATCAGTGTGACGACGTTACGTGACGAACCACAGACAGACAGATGCACATATTAAGAGACATTAAAAAACTCGTCACAAATTTTTAGTCCATTACATTCCTTTCTCTATTCCTACATACATAATATGTGAGAGACATACATATATTATATTATGTAAGAGAGTATAAAAGGATAATACATTTTTTTTCCTTAGCATACGTATACTGTAAATGTGGGGAAATAAAATTTTAAGAAAACAACATTTGATTTGAAGATGGTAAATTATTAAAATCAAAATTGTACTGCAGATATATACATTCATACCTACACAGTAAAATATATACACATTAATATACTGTTGTAAACATTTTATTCAGAAAAAAGAGTTTAAAATATAAACTTCAATATAAACAATCACATTTCACCGAACTTTCATCAAAAACTTTACAGAGTTTTCAATTCACATCCGAATTATAGGTGGTAAATTTATGTTTAATTTATGGAACTTATAGATTACATATTTTAAAATAACGAGTTAACTATTGATAAAATAGGATATTCATAATGTGTCACTAAATTAGGTATACATCTTAATTTGTAGTTTTGTCACAATAACTTCAATAACAAATTAGACAAAATCTGACAGCGATTTTGATTTGAAGAAGAAATACACAAACTGTTCTTTCGTACAATATTTTTATGGAAACTAATGTTAAATATTCAGTGATCTCTTTAGTTATTTAACAAAATTATATATTATACGATATTTTATTTTTATTTTACTTTTGCAATATACGAAGTATAGGGTGAGTTTCGTTCTAATGTCGACCTCTTTTTTCACTGTTCACGTTTCATGACCTCTAGAAACAAACAAACCGCCCGTCCGTCATCTTTGTCGTTTCTACGTAAGCACGATAGCAGCCACAAAAATTAATATAGGAATATTTGGTACAGGAGACTCTATTGTGCTATAAAGAACTCTGTTGAAATTCAAAAAATCGAATTAAGAATAAATAAATATTGAGTTTTACTTGTGAGATAATATGATGTAGAACAAAAACTCGAACACAAGATCTTACAAAATCTACGTTTATGCAATAAAACGCGTTTCAACGACAAAGTCGCCATCCTCAGTGATACATGAACTACAATAACAAAACTTTAACTGTTATAGTTATATTCACTGAGGATGGCGACTTTGTCGTTGAAACTCGTTTGATTGAATAAACTTAGTTTTTGTGAGATCTTGTGTTCGAGTTTTCTAATTAATAATCTCAAAATAGCGGCCATTTGAAACGTTTTTTTTCATACCTCGTGTCTTATTCAACTTATAAACAGACAATTTGACACAAATTTACATATTTTAATTCTGCAAGTAATGGTACCAACACGACAGCTCTATGATCACAAATAGCGAAGTTATGTTAAAAATCTAATTTCAATACTTTACTTCCGAAGTAAACATGTAGTTACGAAGTGAATCTTCGAGGTTCGTTAGATTTCTAACTCGGGCGAAACAAGAGGAGATTTTTCAACATTTCATACATTACCTACTTTACATTTGCAGGGTTTGCTTGTATTACGTTGTATGATGGAGCTTTGTAGGCGCCATTATGAAGCCCTTCAAGTTTAAAAAAATAATTACACTTTTTATTACTTTTTTTCAATAACATTAAGGTCTATAAAAATTAACATTTATCCAGAAAGATGAATAATGTTATTTCTTCAAAGATGCATTTTATAGCAAGATAATCTCCGAGACCTCCTGGTTAACCTTAATTTAAATCCTTATAGTGTAATAGTTTACTGGAGTTGTTAAGAAATTAATGCTCAATATAACATAGGGTTAATTAACACAGGACGACATCGTAACAGCTGACATTTCACGATTGTGTGGTCGTAGTATTTGCACAGATTCACGAACAGCTGATTACACTTTCTCTAACAAACAAAGATTACTTTCTTTTATGACCTTGTCAGAGGTTTCAGTGTAATAACTTTTCTTTAACACTGACGTTAATCACTTGTTTAGCTAATATTCAAGTTTTCGTCTGATAGGAATGTGCGCAAATTTATTTTGTAGATTGTTAGTCTTCAACGTTGGCACTATTGCAGATTAAGAAATTAGAGTCTCATTTAAGATCTGCCTAAGAAAAAACTGTTTCAAACGACTGGCATTTGGATATACCACATTTTTGCAATAGTTAGTAAAACCTAACTTACAAACTAAATGTGAGTTTATTAAACATTTGAGGTTATGTTTGAACAATTTTCGTTTTTTCCTCTTTCATACATAAGTAATATAAGGGATGTTATCTAGTGATCTAAAAAATCATTTTTGCTTTATTTTGCGGAAATATCTGTTTTGCGTTCCCCTGTGTTCAAAAATGTGGTTGTTGGAAGGATGTCCCTCTGTCGTTTGTCGTATGTGCAGTGATCTAAAACGCTGTAACTGATTTTAAGTGTACTATACAGACTTACTCATTTTTGTAAGTTCAAAACTAGAAACATCCTTTTAGGAATATTTTTAGGTTAAGTTATAATTGCTACTGCCATTATAAACAACATAACTGGGACTTTCGTTCCCTCCACTGATATCCTTTCAAGTTCGGCCATGTCTAGACCGTGCCATTACGATGTCTTCCTCCAACACTCTTAGGAGAATCATTGTTTATATTTAATAATGATTTATGTTGTTATTTTGTAGATTAATAACTAACTTATGTTGGTTTTAAACACAAAGTATGATTCATTTATATGGTGTAATACAGTATAATACTAATACTGTATTTGTTTATTTGTAACTAATAAATATTTTCAAAATTGTAATGTTCGAACTTACTCTAATGGGATAATCAAGAGTATTGCCTTTGAATGTTTATATGTAAATATTAAATTTTATTGATCAATAAAGGCTTTATATATAGCCTATCCATATGAATGAGTGGGCTTAGTTCAAATTTGAATCTGAATTGTACGTACTTGACCTCCATTAGAAATAAAATATTTAGTTTAAATAATCAGAGATCTTTGTTACCAACTTCTGTTATCACTTGACAGATTTTTTTTTCTTTTCGTTATAAAACTGAAGAATATTTAGGAAGAGGATCACGTGATTAGATAAAACTGTCTAAATTATTGTTTTATAATTTATTATTTTTTTAAATCTGGACATCTAATTTATCATATAATATGTATAAGTTGGTTGGAGTAATATTTATAAGGCTTATATTGCTTGTTTACAATTATTTCATACTTTATTGATTGCTTTTCATTAAAATAATGCTTTAGTTGTTATTCATTAAAACGTCATTTTATAGGATGTTATCTACAATTCTACAGTAGCTTTACTTTGTTACATATAGATAAAGTTATTTGATGAATCAAAAAATTGATTTAGATTGTTTGCAGATATATTTAGCCTTGAGTTTCCTGTAAGAGAAAAAAAAATTGTTTTTTAAAATGATGTTTATGATGTATATCTATCTACATTGTAATCAATACCCTGTACGTAATGCATCGCGTTATAGTTGCTTGGGGTCAAACTAATTAATTAATACCGATATTATAGTTATGCTAGCCAATGATAGCCATTCTGTAGGGAAATATGATTATTTATTCCCTAAAGAGGTGTTAATTCACTTATTCACCAGCTAATCAAATAACACTCCAGAAGGCTATTGATATAATTCGGAGGACTTACACTTAATTCTAAGTAATTATAAACCATTCCAATTGAAATATGGGTGATCGGGGCTATACGGCCTAATATTACTTCACGCATTTAAATACATATATTTCCGTAGTGAGACACGCCATTTGGCATTCACGACATCGCGGAAACGCCATTACTCGTAAACTAATCTGATAATTTGTAAACAACCAATGGATTAAATAAAATACTTAAGTTCGGAGGACTCGATTGCCGCTTGATGACAGCTGATAACGCGCTATGCTACACATTGTGTTGTTATCACAGTTAGGTAGCAAGGAGATTAGAGCTAAGGCCTTGCAAGCTGCAGTTTTGTTGAGACCTGGAGTGTAACCAAGGGTACTCAAACCGACAACCTTGACTCCTAGGCGTCACAGTAAAACTACAAAATGCTTTACAACCCAAACGCGTGGATCCAAAAAAAGAAGATATGTGGGATATATTTTGCTCCGTTTATTTTATTTTTTCACTACTTAAACTTTTTCGGACATCAGCTCTAACGATTTCGAACAAGCTTTGGTCAAATGTAACACTAAGGTCCCAAACGTACTCATCGCCATCTCTCCAAAACTGTTAGTTCGTGATTAAACAGTAAACAATCGGTTTAGGAGTATTATATCGAGATGTATTTACTCGAAATCTGCTCTACAGATTTTAATGAAATGTAAAGATTAATATCCTCAATCCGTGCACAAAATCGCAAGTATAAAATATTACGGATCTGGAAAACTTTGTAAAAACCAAAAACTAACTTGATTGCCTTGATTAGATAATAATTTTATCAATTATGACATTCGCTGAAGACGACTACCGAACAAACGAAGAAAGCTTACGCTCTGTTTAAATATGTAAATAATTTAAGAGGCGGTGTGTTTGATTCATTTTAATATATTACTGGAGTGATTGACAAGAAGCAAAAAATTAACTTTCACCTCAGTCATTGAACACGATTTTAGTGAAATACATTTCACGTTATGAACGCGTGTACCGCACATGAGAAGCAAGTGTAGGCTCTATTTAAATATATATATATATTTTTCATTTTTATTTAACAAAAAACAAACTGACATGTTTGGTGACCAATAATTTTAGTTGGTTTTGGGGAAATGTGAGTTCAAAATTTATATATTGTTTTTTAACTGCTTATTAATTTTAAATTCATAGCTTCAGATCTTCAAAACTGTCACATTACATCAACTCCATGGAATACCTAACCTATAATCTCTTTACAATACTTATCAATACAATCAAGAAGTATCGACTTTGTGTATTCTACTCTTATATCGATTGTTCTTCCAAGGTGAGCACGTCTAGGAGGCTTTCAGTTATTTTATACGACAGCTTTTGTTGATTTTAGACCTTCGAATTAATAATAAATGTAAAAATAAAAGTACAAAAGGAATGTAATTTATTTTGTTAATTGTGAGGTGTATTTAGTTGAAATCGTTCTGTCAAAGCTTGTCAATTTACAACAGAATAACATAAATATTCAAGACGTCAACTCAAGATTCTACAGATAATTTAACAACAGTTGAGTAAATTTGTGAAATAGTTAGTCAAGTGTTATGAATACAAAATAATATACTTAACTGTTCACTGTAATGGCAAATAATTATTTAAGTAATTATAATAATTTTTTTTAAATATATTTGTAAATTCGAGCTTATTTGTGCATCCAATCTTAAGTTAATTTCTATTTCGTCTCTTCAACATTACAATAAACTCAATAAACATTGCACAACTAACCTCAAAATGTAAAAGTGAAACGCAAAATTTAGATTTGTTTTCTAAATTAATTAACATAGTTGAACCCCCGCCCTTCCACTTCCACTCTACAAAATATATACATTTGATGATATTGTTGTTTATAGCTATAGAACGGTCCGATTCACGTTTGAATTATAAAATTGGTAATTTTAAATTAAAATTATTGATAAATAGGCCTACTAGACCATAATAAGGTTGTAGTGAAGAAAACAATTTTAGTTAAGCCATTTCTTCAAAAAATGAAAATCCTTGATTATGCTACCACCTATAGATTATGAAAAATGCAATCGAACGAGACTATACAATAGTTATATTAGTTTACGAGAAATTATTATTCAAAATCTGTATTTTCGATACTTTTAAACTTTGAGTGTTACCATCTCAAGAACGAAATTAAATAGAACGCTCTATATTATAAAATAAAATAAAAACAACCGGAGTTTGTAGGTTAACATCCACAATTCGATTGGTCGCTATGTTGGATAGGATGAACTTAGAAACGTCTAGTTCTTTATTTTTATTTTTAAAAGGCCTTTAAAATGAGGTCTCACTCAATAGGGGTAGCTATTTAAAATTCTTGACTTACCCCCAAACTACCCCATTTAAATATTAATGTTAAATATGTCGAAACCATCAACTTTACAAATATTCCACAAGATATAAAACATTTTTAAAAACCAACAAAACGCTTTTAGAATTTTTTCTATAGGTCAAACAATAGCTAGTTATTGACACAAAACAGGAAACATATTGTTTTGGTAGTTTGGATTGAACTAGAACCAAAATATTTTAGATATTCCATTACTCTGAATTGCAATAATTATTCAAATGTGAATCTTAACTATTTTAAAATGTCGTCTATTTACTTTTTTTGTAAACAATGTGAGAAATTATTATATGTGTTTAAATAAACAATCTCATGTTGGACTCTGTCATAGTTTTTGTTGATAATTTCATTACCTATTCCAAACATGCAGTAAAGTTGGATATGTCATTAATTTGTTTAATAAATACAATTTACATTTGTTTTATTTTTTTACATGTTTCGAGGTATTTAACAGGATAAAATTTAATAGGTGCAATTTCGAAATAGTTAAAGGTTACATTTGAATATTTTATACAATTTAGAGCAATGGGTTTTAACATTTTTATTAAAAGTATTGGAATTCAAAATTACTTTGGATCTAGTTCAATCTTGAGCGTTGTAGACAACTATAGAGAATTTACGTTTCAATTTTTTTTGTAAATAACATGATTATCTACTGACCTACAAAAAAAAAAGTACAAAAGCCGTTTTGTTTGACAATAAAAGAAAATATTTTTGCGTCTTCTGAATTTTTTGTAAAAGTTTTCAAGAAATTCAATAACATATATTTTAAACGGCCGCCATTTTTAAAGTATGCAAAATAAAATCTTCAATTTATGTATACATAACGTAACATACAAAACGCGTATACTAAAACCGAACTCAATATGTTTTCTATTTTTAAAAATATATTCTTTTCTATAAACAAAAAAACAAAATGGCGGATATCTTGAAAAGTAAGCATATATATAAAAAAATATATATAAAATTTAGTTTACCCAGACCCACAGAATCATTTTTTAATGTTGACAGCTTACTTACAGGACACTCTGTATACTAAAAAAAAATTTACATACATTTTTCTGAACCATCTTATAACTTTTCCTGCACTGCCTATACGCGGGAAAAAATTTTTTATCCTCTAGCACAGATAAAAAACCACATAATTAGTTTAAAGAAAGTTGATAATATAGTAATGAATTTGAATTACCAATCAAAACGTGTTACAGAGACCATGATCGATTTCATGGCTCTGAGTTAAAACCTAACGATGATGTCAACATCTGCAATTACAACATTAAAATGTGGATATTAGATAATTGTAGAAAGCAGACAATTTGAAATACAGGAAGTGGTTAGAAGAAATTTTAATTTAATAACATGTGTAGATCCGATTTTAACAGACTAGAAAGTTGAACAATAAATTATTATTTTCAACCATCGTCTTACAAATAAATATTGAGATTGACTTGTGAGGTGGTATACTTGATAAAATTAAACTTGAATACAAATTCTCACAAATAGTACGTATATTTATTTTATTTATAAATTGTATAAGTAAACGTAATACTTGTGAAGAATTTTTGTTGAAGTATTATTTTTGCTGTGTTTCGTAATATTTGTGAGAATTTTTGTTGAAGTATTATTTTTGCTGTGTTTCGTAATATTTGTGAGAATTTTTGTTGAAGTATTATTTTTGCAGTGTTTTGTAATATTTGTGAGAATTTTTGTTGAAGTATTATTTTTGCTGTGTTTCGTAATATTTGTGAGAATTTTTGTTCAAGTATTATTTTTGCTGTGTTTTGTAATATTTGTGAGAATTTTTGTTGAAGTATTATTTTTGCAGTGTTTTGTAATATTTCTGAGAATTTTTGTTGAAGTATTATTTTTGCTGTGTTTCGTAATATTTCTAAGAATTATCGTCGAAGTATTATTTTTGCTGTGTTTTTACTAACCATCGTCTTATGAATTTTCTAATAGCAATATACATGAACAAGTTGGTGGGATAGCTAACCTAACCTAACATAAACCCGATCCAATACAATCCAATCACATTGTATGGATCCTGTAAATGTTATGTCCCAAAAGTTGATATCTTGGGCTAGGTAAGTTTGTTATTACACAGGTTTTCTGAATCACGTAATTGTGTGTACCACTACTTTCTTGAGGTCGGGTAGACCTTAAGGATCCTCATATATGTGTATATATTAAAGATTATCCACTCGCTTCGCTCGAGTCAGTGATTGCCTTAGCTAGCCTCGAAGCTGTACAACTATAAGAACTATAATTATAATTATAAGAATATCACATTTTCTTGGGAAGTCAGTATTCTAAATTACATATTTAATAACTTTGCTATTTGTGATCGTAGTGAGGTAGAGTTCGTACCATTACATGCAGAATTTAAATCTGCAAATTTGTGTGTTTGTGTGTTATTCATCGTGTTAAAAGGTAAATGAAATAGGATATATGAACAAAAAACTGTGTAATATAACTGAAAAGTTGACATTTTAATTAAGTTATTCTAAATGTCATTAAAGTTTGGACCACTATAACAAATTTAATATTTTGATCAGTGGCGCCCATCGTGCTTACGTACAAACGTAAACTACAACGACGACGTAAGAATGCTGTCTAGAAAATCAATTATCATGTTTCCTGAGGCTATGAATGACAAAACGGAAATCGACATTGTTGAGGTTACCAAATTTACCCATACTTCGTATACTGCGTCAGTAAAATATGAGTATCTTTTCACGTACACTGCACTAGCTTATAACAATGCTAATATTTTTAAAGAAAGACTAGACTGGTTAATCTCCAAATGTTACATTAAGTAAAATTCAACAACTATCAACAAATATTCTAAACCAATTTGTTAGAAAAACTTTAAATTAATATTCATAATAACACTTCATGATGTAACCCTGACAAGTATCGTAACTGTTCAACGGTTATGTTTTCAGGGAATATAATTCTTAAAAGAAAATCATAATCACTTATAGTTATACTAATTTACGCCTATAACAGTGTAAATCATTTAAATAACCGTTAATTCCTCTTTACACTAACTGTTATTGATAGATAGATATAACAACTTCATCAATATTGTAAAATCACTAATAATACCATCACAGTGCTGTTACTACTCTCTTGGTTTCGGTTAAGCCCTAACAAGTGTATTATTAAAAATCTCAACTCGCTTAGCTCGTGTTGTATGTCTTGGCTTTAACATGTCTCGAAGTTGTAGATCTGTGAAGAGGATTCACTCGTTACCTTCCAGCCGGATATTGTAACTATACGAATACCATATTTTCTTGGTGACAATAAACGTTCTATTTTTTGTAATCGTAGAGAAGTGACATTGGTTCCCTTACTCGCACAATTAAAATCTGCAAATGTGTATCAATTTAGATCGTTTTTAAGTTAAATACACACGAGATATGAACAAAAAACAGTTAAGAGTAAATCATATTTTCTGAATTTTAATATGTTCTACGAGAGCACAATCCTACACCAAATTTCATATTATTATTTTTTAATTTTTGTAGCCGCTGCCGTGCTTACGTACAGACAACAACGACAACGATGATGACAACGGACTGACGGCAGCTCGAAAATAATTTTTCGTCATACTGCTTCAAAAACAGCTGTTTTCAATACATGTATTGAGATGAGATGCTAAAGTTGTTCTTTTTAGTCCTAGGACGTAAAACATCAGCTGAAGTCGAGGTCATCAGCTGTTACTTCGTTTATACAAATTAATTAACGTTTGTAATGAATCAATAAAAACATACCGATACTCTCGATTGTAAATAACCGATAAAAAGCTGTTAGCATCGTTATAGTTAGATTACCACTAACACAAACTAAACAGCTGTAAGAGCCACAGACTTGTGTAACTTAGGCAAACTTTAGAAAGTAAATAGGTTATATAACATTATAGTTTTTGTGAAATTGTTTTCTTATATTGTTTGCAGTATAACGAAAAATATAGTTTAATACTAGGACCATAAGAAGCTTTTCGATCCTCGCTCATTTTCCGGCCTCAGCTCTGCCTCGTCGTTAAACTTTAGCTTGTATTGAAAAGTTTCACTTTTGTTTGGTCCTAGTGAAGATAAGTTTTGTTCTCAGGGAACCGAGAAAAAGAATAATGCACTCACAGTCTTCACCTCTCGAGCGGGAAGAGCTGCGCAAGTAATAAAAAAGATTAACCTCGTGTTATCATACGAACCTTCTAAACGTAATTTAAAAGATATTAGAATAAATTAAATTAGAAATCAAAGTTCAAGGGCCAAGGGAAGTGTGTGACACAATTCGATAACACCTTCTCAAATTTCGTGTTTGTGTATGTTTTTTGTACGACGTGCAACAAGGTTAGGGGTTAGGTGATATCATTCTGTAAAAGGTTAATGATTGACTACAAAACTGTGCGTGTTTATCACAACCATTGACTATTTTTTGTTAGGTACATGTTACGTAGACGTGGGGTGGTTAATAGATCATTTGCATAAGACGAAATAAGTACTTGCACCTATTAGCATAATTTCTTATTGAACAGGTTAGCAACCTGATTAAATACAGCAAGAGATTCTTCTAAGATTGTAGTCTTTCTGTGGGCACCCTTAGGCTATGTGTAAAGCCAGGTCTTTGAATAATAACATTAAGAGACCAAAATTTTATAATCATTAAAACGTAAGTGCAAAAGTGACTATAAAATAAAAATACAAGTAAAAGAAAATTTGTACTTCTGCAATATTAGTATTTTACTTTTCTATTTTAAATAGAATTTAACAATGATCTTTTTAGTACATCTAGTTTCCTTAATTTGTTTATTCCCCTTATTGTTCAAAGGCAAAAAACCTCTGGGTCATAACCGTTTTAAAAAAAGAAGAAGAATGGAGCATAAAATAGTAAACACAAACAAAAATAAAACATAGAAGAGCTCTCAATAACTTTAACAGCGGCAGGATAGGAAAAGAGTAAGAGTTAATCAAGATAGAAAAGATGAAAGAGTATTGAAAGATAGGATCTAATCAAGACTACATGAAAAAAGCGTAGATCCAGCTAGGTTTCATCAGGATTATAAGTTAATGTGCCTCTGTTGGTACCTATCATAAAGGAAACAGACGTAATATTTTAAGTAAAGACGAATTTATTAATTTTTACCTCGAGTTTTTTTCTCGCGATTGGTTAGCTAATCTGATCCTTTATTACTTTTATTTCAATAAATTAAATATTTAAATAATATATATTGTATAAATGTGAAAAATATTTTTTAATTTTAAAGTAAAAAACATAAATACTCTTACTTTTTATTTCAATCTTTACTGGTCAATTTCTCCCTTCCTTTCTTTTTCACTCTATATAATTCAATTTTTTTGTTTCTTTTTTTCTTTCTTTAACCAATGACTACATAAATACTATAAGACACGACATGGCCATGTTAAATATTCTACGCTTATTCTTGAGTTGACCAATACCCGCTAGGTCGCTCTGCTAGAGAATCTGAAGTTGATGTGACTGGCGCTAGGTGGCTCTACGGTCAAACAATGTTTCAGGCGGGTAAGAGAAAACGCACTGATGCCATATATGGGACCAGAGATGCGAGGGAAGGTCGAGAATCGCTTATCTCAGCGCACGAACTGACAACACTGACTATGCTGACGGAAGTAAGTGAGAAGGTTTGTGAGAGAGAGGTCAACAGTTGTACAGTCTCAACCAAGTGGGATGCGTACAGTCAAGCACCTGCTGCTAGCGCTTTCTGATAGCTGTGTGTCAAACTTGTGACGAACAGCACCCGTAAAGCGTAGACTATTTCCCTATCCTATGTCGTGTCTTATAGTATTTATGTAGTCATTGCTTTAACCCTTATTTTCTTCGTTTAATTTTTACCCTCAATTTTCTCTTTTTTCCTTAACCCTGTAACATTTATTTCTTCTCTTTTTTCATTATCCTTCAATTTTTCTCTTCCTTTCTTTTTATTTCACATCTTTTTGCATTCATATCAGATCCATGCTGTTCAAATTTACCTCCTACACTGTTTTTTACATGGTGGGTTTGAATTAAAATGTCTACTCCATTCAATAATAACTGCAGTAGCACCACTTTTACTGTATAAAAAGTATTTAAAGCGAAAATCCTTTCTTCTTTCGTTTACATCGTTACAACTGTTTAATACAAAAATCAATTCGGAAACTACAGCTTTAAACACGCCTTACACATCACGCTTTGACCAGCTGACTAGACCAATTGTTGTGATTACGCATAATTATCAATATTTTATAATACCAACATCACGCGCTAAAACTATTCTACTACGTCTTGCTGTTAATTCGTTTTTAATTTTCTACCGACTGTTAAGTGACTTTTTCACCACCCTGATTATATTTTAATTACTACTACATAATCAATAGCTAAAACCTTCATCACACTAGTTAAAAATAACATTATAAATACTGCAATAACTTTCTAATTATGAAATTTGTCCTTCATGATCTCCTTAAAAATGTCCTTGTTGGCTTCTAAATACACGAGGAAATCAAAACGGTCAATTTTCTCTATTTATGAGATTTTGCACAATTATTTTAATATTATTATACCCCTCAGGGTTTGACTATATTGAGTACAGTCATGGAAATTTCAAGGTATCTAACTAGATCTACACCTTTTTTTATGTAATCATGAGTTAGGTCTCTCTCTTTTAGCGAGGGCTAGAATCATTAGCCCTTTTATGTTGTTTTCTTTTATTAATGTTTTTATCGTTTAAACACAAGAAAAAAATATTCCAATATATTCTGCTTAGATTTACCTATGATTAATGAGGGACTCTATCATGATATTAGATTTGAATAATATTTATTCTGATCGCATTCTTATATTTTGATACTTAATTTTATTATAACATTTTAAATATTTCTAAATACTCTAAAAAGGTGAAATGAGTGAATAGACATTCTTTTACATTTTGTATATTGGTGTTTATTTGAAATTATAGATGTTTGACCATAAATTTATTATTTAAAATTTCCCTTTTGATTTTTATAAATAAGTATGTTATGTTATAGAATGGATTGTTTGGTGAATGATATTTTAATTCCAGGTTTAAAATTATTTAAATAAATTTTTATATCGTTATACAAGGAAGTAAAACTTACCTAACTTTATAATAATACGAGTAAACTACGCTTACGATTATGCCTGTTAGCAAACGAAATTTAAAGGCGAACATTCCTTCAAGCGCCCCTCTTCCCAATAGTTTTTTTTTCTGGAAGTTATCATCCAAAAAATATTATTTTTCAATTAAATCTAACATATATTAGAAATTTTCCAAACTTACACTTGCCTTAGTTTCAACTTAACCTTGTCTATAGAACAAAGTAATGGCGGTGTCTGAGATCATCTTAATACGTCCTTCATTAAGTCATTGATTTCAGGAATCGTGGAGAACTTCATGCATCACTCTGGTAATGTACACAGGTAATCAAAGCTTCATCAACAAGGAGAATCGGTTACAATTAGGCATGAGATATATTACAATATATAAGTTTATATATGTATAAGCTTGAAGACTAAGATGTAGAACGGTTCGTTATAGTATTTATCAACGAAGGTGTAGAACGGTTCATTTTAGTATTTATCAATTTTCATTACCCAATAAACGATAAAAATAAATCTCTAAAAACAAAACTAGGGGTTTATGCATTATTATTATTATTTTTCATTGAGTTGGATAGTTTTATACTTTTATGGTCTCTGAGTTCAGGTGTGATAGTATCCATTGGTCTTAAAAGTGCACAGGTTCTATACTTTTTTATCTTCAAAAATATTATCACACAGTTTTACTACCTGTATGTCTTTATGTCATTAACAAATCTTCTTGTTTTAAAGATTTTGATGACGTTATCTATTTTAAATATTTTTAGTAGAAGTAGGTGATATTCAATTTGCACATTGATGTGTGATTAACATTCATGCGTTTACGTAAAATATGATGAAACTTTATTTCTTTTCACAATTGAATATTTAGATAAAATCTTATTACATGTATCCTGGACTGTTAGTGTACCCTTTAGACTAATGGATGCTGGAACTTTGTATTGGATAGATGCTGAACTTTGGATAATGGATAAATGCTACTAAATGGAGATAGGACAGATCCAGGGACATGGATATAGGAAGGATGAAAAACGCTGGGAACAGGATAGATGCTGCACAAAGGATACCGGACAGGTGCAGCCCCCACCAAACGGAGTGATACAGAGTTCTTGAGACAGAATGGATGTTGGACTCTGAAGACAGAACAGATGGAGACAGGACAGAAGCAGGATACAGGATACCGAACGGATACTGTACACCGTAGACAATATGGATGATGGATACCAAAGGCCGAACGAATGCTAGAACCTGGATACAGTACAGTTGCAACAGCCTAGACACAAGACGGATGGTGGATCTTGAAGACAGGAAGGATGCTGCTAAATAGAAATTGGACAAATTCAGGGTCCGAGAGGCCGTAAAATTTCTAGTTCCTGAAGAAACAGTAGAGGTCAAAGGCCCTATAGACAGCAAGGATTATGGATATTAAAGACTGAACGAATGCCAACACTCTATATACATAACGGTTGCAATAGCCAAGAGACAAGTAGGATGCTGGAGGCTGGAATAGGATGGATGCTGTTAATAGAAATTGGACGCATAAAGGATCCAAGAGGCCGTACAGATTCTAGGTTTTTAAGACAGGATGAATGCATAAACCTTGAGACAGTACAGGTACTAGTCCCTGGAGACATGATGAATACCTGCAAATAAAATGGATGTCCGTTCATCAAGATCTAGTATTCGTTCGGTCTACAATATCCTCATAAACTTAACACGGGAATTAAATAGTTTAACGGTACCAGCTAATTAATATTTAAATATTTATTTACATACAATAACAGCTAGCTATGTTAAAAATTTTGATATTTAACTCATCAAACTATAGTGAGAAGCGCTATAAAATATTTCACATTGCTGGTATTTGATATTGTGTAAGATGCATGATATAGTATGTACAATGTCTGTGCAGATTTTCATTAATTCTTGTGATCCTAGAATACATTTCTGCATTGAAATCGCCAACTGACATTATTATAACATAACCAAATCGCAGAACTAAATAAACTAGGTATACACCGACTGGGTTTTGTCTCTGTCACGGGACATTGACCTTGTTTTTGTGATCCATCTATTTTCTCTCCTTAATTTAAAATGCAGGCATTGTAGACTGACACGTTTGTTTTAAACAAAGCTTGATCCTAGGATCCAATTCGTCGGACTTTAGGTTCAAGGTGAAGGTTATGTTTTGTGATTAGTGTTAACCGTTCAAGGTCATAAAGTGTTAACGAGTTGGCCATGAACAAATATAATCGGTCAATTAGAGCATCCAGGTCGTCTGTCTGTCAATTTATCTGTACTAGTCTTCACACCGGGCCCGTATTATGTTAAATAGATTCTGACATTGTTGTCTTGGTATTGTTTATCACTTTGAACAAGAGTTGTTAATTTTCAAATTTTATTAAACAGGACTACAGTATTATTATAAATTACGTTCCATTTCTTAAAAATATTAAAAATTATATGAATTTATCTATACCTGTATTTGTTATTAGCATGATTTCAATCAGATAATCATATCGTTTCTCCCTGAAACTCTATTTTCAAAACACAATTAATTGTTCCAAAACGTCAGGAGGTTATTCCTCCCATTCAAACCAATGATAAAGTGCATAAAACTTCTTTCTATCTAGCCGCTATCTTGCGTTTTTAAAGAACAAAATTAATACATTTTAAAGTTAAATGATATGGAGTTAAAGTTTTGCATGTTGCATGTCGTATAAGGACCCAATTTGAGAAAAATAATAAACTGATTTTCTTTATTTATTCAAAATGGTGACTATATGAACTTTTTAACTTGAACTCCCTCTATAATTTCATCAACAATTATTGTCAAATCGATTCGAGACTAAATGCAGTTTATACGCAATCCCTTATAGTTAAGTTTATGTTTTGAAATTGTTTTAATAGTCATTTAAGATTTTAGTCAATTTTTAAATAATAACATCTTGTGAACAATAAAACATTGTGTTTCAAAGATGAGTTCAAGGTCATAACAAGTATTTTTATATTTGTCTCCTATTTACAAAAATCGAATAAACTTTAACTTTTTTTAATACTGTCCAAGTAACATTTAATATAAACATAGTATTAAACGTTGTTACTAGTTGGAAACATTAATGGTGGAACCCTATGATTTATTATAACAGCTTTATTATCAGCTATAGTTAAGATTGTGCTAGGAGTTACAGAAGAATGTACTCAAATTCATGTACGTTCTACCAAAAATGAAGATTATTAGAGTAACCGCTATGAATTTTATTGTTTTAACAATCCCTACAGGATTGACAACGTTAGTCTAAGAATCTGATAATGACAGTCATGCACTGTTGAAACCGTTAAACTATTAGATAAATTGAGAATTATTTGACGGCGAAATCAATATTTTATTAACTTTTGTTGCCTATAACTTTGTCTTCGTAGTAAGAGCTAGTTTTACCTCAAAAAATACTTTATCAATAACAAAAATATGATGATACGGTACGAAGTAATTACAGACTGATATGATAAAAATATAAAAAAATAATAAAGTGTTTCTGAACATTACAGGATAAATAACATTCCTAAAGACTGATATGGTATCAGTAGTCGTTCTACTAGGTCTAGTTGCAAACAACTAAGAGGCTCTCTTTACTACAAAAGTCTCTCCAACCAACTGTTGAAAAATTCGTTGTTAAGACCAACAGTTATTCAATCAAGTCATGACCCCCCCCCCCCAGCTGTATTAGTAATAACTCTTAACAAGTGTTTTTTATACAAAATAGTGGTTTATAAGCAGCATAAGCAGTCTACAACTCTACAACCAAATGGTGGCTTCTTTTATATTATCAGTAGTCGATCCTACCGCTGTCGTTTATGCAAATTAACGACCTCTAATTTGCATCAGAAATTTAGAACCTAATTCCCGTGTATTGGGGAATAACTACCTCAACCAACTGGTACTGGTGTACTCTTCTCAATCAATATACTACTACTATGAAACATTACGCTGCACTCATCTAGGAACATCTTGAGGTCACTAACATCCTTAGACTATAATTATTTCAAAACAAGGATAAAAGCACTAGACCATACACAAAGACATAAATATGCTGTTCATCAAACAACACGTACAACAGTTAGCTGACAATCTTTACTAGAAGGTGCAAACACTGCATAATATGTACGGTAGGCAGATAAGATATATTACAAACACAGATTTACCTAGTACATGGTTAACATAGAATTTCCATTTGAGCCTACAATACTATGTCTGTAGTAACTTAAAGATTTTGTCATTTAAAATTTTTTTCCCATCTTAGTTCTCTTTCAGAAGCATTTATATGAGATAAGATCTTCTGTAAGCTGCGATGAAGTTGTCACATTTCCCCCAATAAAATACTTTCTGTTGCAGGTTCAGTTCGCAGTACGCAGTAACATGTAGCATGCAACTTTTGAACGCTCATTTTAGTTTTGAGTAAACAGCAGTAGAAGACATTGAAAATTCCACATTAAAATCACTAATAGTATTTATAAACTAATTCCTATCTTGTAGTGTTCAACTTAGATTTTGCTAAACAGCTATACTGATTAACCCTTTCTACACGACCTGCATGATCTTGACGCGTGGTTATTTCTGTCTGGTCTCTATTGCCGCCTGGTCTTAATCTCACACTTTGCACGAAATACACCATAGACCACATTTCACAACCTTTTTTAACTTAAATTTACCACAGATCTTAACTTCAAAAATTATGTTTATCTCTTTGTCATTCACGATATATATACTAACAGGAGAGTACCAAGAAGGTTTTGTACATGTAACAATTAAAGATGAGAGATTTGTCATTGAAACGTCGTTTAAATAAATAAAGTGATTACTGTGAGTTTCCTTCATTTGGAGAGTTGAAAAAGAGATTTTTTTTCCGCGAGTAAATTTCACACTATTCAGGAATAGAGGCTTCCCAATGTCTATGAGATTTTTATCCTTCAAAAAAATATTATCAGTAGTCGTTACGACCAACTGTCACTTTGTGACACCTTGAACTCTTGTCATCAGCGTCTCCAACCAACTGGTAGCCTCCTAATAGTATCAATAGTTGTACCCTTCAAAGACTTGTTGAATATTAGTGACTGCAGTCCACTGGCTACCCTAGAAGTCAACTTAGGGCTTCTGACCTTGAACATTTTCATTAAAGCGGAAGTTCTTAAATCGGCAGGGATGGAAAATATAACACAAGACCAAGGCAGTCTTGTCTGGTACAAAGAGGGCTCTGTCATTGAGGGAAAATCGAGATATGGTGTGGACAGTGCGTCTCATAAGCACAAGTCTGTGAAATATAGTACAATTTTCCAGGTCGAGGTCTCTACAATTGTGGCATGTGACAATTTAGGTATAACTAGGCGTTATATTAACAGATACATACTGTCTACCTTACAGTTAGACTTGCCTTAAGGATTTTGACTCGGAGTAGATTTCCTCTAATTTGGTGTGTAAGTGCTACCAGGCTCTATACACACCAGCTTCCACTAACTCTGTAACCCTAAGCTGGGTACTGGATCACACAATCATCCGTGGTAATGAATCGTCGGATTAACTGGGCCAAGAAGGGTGCAAAAATGTATTTTCTGAGTCCAGAGCCAGGCAGAGGCATATCTAAATCTTTGATCTACACTTCTATAAGTAAATGTTCCAAGGACAGGGATTGTAAAAGCTGTCAGGATTACTGTGGATAAAAGCTTGCTAAAATGCTTATCAAGGCACGTCTTATCAACTAACTAAACTAACTCATTAAGGCTGAATAAAAGCGAGTTAAAACTAGTTATGTCGTTACTTACTGAACACGGCCTCTTCAGGATACATTTGCTAACACCAATAATGATACCGTTTGTAGGCTATGCAAATGGTCCGATGAGACAGCTAAGCATATGTAATCGGCTTGAGGTTAAGAGAAGAGCCATATTTGTGCCTCTACAGTGGAGGTCTTCTATTGCATTAACAATCTCTACTCTAGGCGATTGTCCTCTCATATCAGTATCAGTTGTCGTGGTTTCGTGGTGGACTCCTCACTGATTCCTGTCCCTCTGTCCAACTGCAATGTACACCTAAATAATGGCCTCTAAATAGCATAACCAATATCCAACCAACAAGTAATTTTTCCATAGCATCAACCCACATTTGATAGTCAAACGGGTCGTTTATCTATTGCGTCAATAGTCGTTTTAACCGAATGTTGTTTCGTCCACTCATCGCTTTAGTACTGTTGACAAAATAAGACATGTTGTAGTGTAACAGTTTCTCAATTAGCTATGTCATGTACCTTGGCACTATGTACGGTAAAACTAGGTACATCACGAACAGATGTGATCACGTTGCACACCTAATAAGGCTGATAATGAAGCATTGCGAAATCATTTACAGTTACGTTAGTCAGTGACATAGACGATTTATCACATCTCGACAAGTACGTCTGACTTATGAGCGACATGTGATGACTAAATTTGGAATCTGACGATAAAGTAGTTCTTTGTGGGGAATTCTTAGACAAGCTTTATCTTTTTGTTAAAATAAGAGATTTTTCACTCGGTTCAAATGTGAACGAACTTTTTTGCTGAAGTTTTCTATTTATTGAGAAAAATACAAGAATCTTCCCAATTAATTCATTACTTTTATATTCGTATGTCTCTATAAATGTAGATATAGTTGGTATGTACTTATCAGAAACTGAGGGGCTGGTTTTTTAATAGTTAGTTATATATTTCTTAGATTTAAAAAAAAATGAAAGTGCTGATTCAACCATTTGCGATGTCCACCATGAAAACAAAAACAAACAAACTTTATAAAAATGCATATTTATATAAAGCTTTTAAGACTTAACACGTTATAAATAGACGTCACTAGTTAAAATCAAACATTATAAATATGAAGAAAACGTGATGAAGGGTTATATTTCTTAACAACACCTTCTACTATTTCAGAGAAGTTTGAATTAAATATGAAGGACCGACCCCTGTTAATAAAACAAAATACAAACATTAACATTTTTTAAATAAATAATCTTAAATCGCTGTTGTTAGGCTAGTTAGGTTGGATTTTGAATGAAAAACTAAAACTATGCTGATTCACTAACAGAAAATTATTGGGGAAACATAGTGAGGTGTTATTTGTGGTTCACAAGTACTAAGCACTAAGCAAGCTGTTAAGAGACTAAAACCATGCCTTATTAAACTAGTTAATATGTACAGCTAAATGAGACAGAAATTTGGCTGTGAAGTTCTGCAAATTTAAGTTCCGATGTAAATTAATTACGCATCTCAAAACTGAGATTTACAGCAGAAGTTGGGATAGGAGCGGTATGCCCAAGTATCTCAACTTTTATCAAGAATTTTTAAAATAATTTTCACGGTACTAAATACCTAATAAACACCGGACTTTGTTAGAAGTGTGAGGTTAAGGGATTAAGGATAAATAATCCCTGGGGGAAAACAGAGGATGATAATTACATCTATATCCGAGGAAGCTACTCTCAAGATCATTTTGCGCGAACGAAAGGATAATTAGAAAATGGTACAAGGATAATCCAGTGCAACTTCCACCACAGTAAAGCTAGTTCTGTAATCTTTTGTCAGAGCTTTCTCGCTGAGGACATAGTTGTAGCTCTTATCAAAGAACCCTAAAGGTTAGGAAGGGAATATGAAGGGTAGGAGATGAAGAGGTAAGGTCATATACAATGTTTCATATAATAACCTGCGAACCTGTATTTTGGTTAAGCGTAAAATACAATGTCCACCTCTACTTGCTTTCTGTTCCAGAGATATAACCAAGATGAAGGTCACCTGCGGATCCGTGAGGGGTGAAAGAGACATCATCATGAGCTCGATCTACCTTCCCGTTGTTCGTAGGAGACTTTACCTTCTAAGGACCTAGAAGCTGTTACGAACTCCTAAATAGAAATATAAGTTATAAGCTTTATATTTTATAATTAAAAAAATGAAAGGATATTGAAAGAGAACTTAGAAACTAAGGAAAGATGGACAAAATACTCCACGGAAAAAACTTTACGTATCACTGGTATAGATTATGCAACTAGCACCTACAAACTGCAGAACACTCTCCTGTTACTGTTACAGTCTCCTTTCAATTCACAAAGCAGTCAATTAATATAAAATTTATATACTAGACATATTAAAGTGTGTTTATTTATGTGTAAAAAATGTTTTAATTATAATTAGAATTCAATTTTAAATAAACTATAAATTAAACCGTGAAAATGCACATCTAATCGTGTTTAGTCGTTCTATTTTATTAATTTATAACAACATTCCAACAGTCGTAGACGGACTCAAGGTCGTTCAGAACGCTTAATCGAATTAATGTATTTTTCTATGACAGGCGTTTAAATTATATAATTGGTGAATAAATGATTAAGATATTTAATAAAATATTCAAATAAATTAAAAAATAATTCAAGACAAAGCCTGATTGGCATGTTCCTTTCGGAACTATAATTTACTACATATTTATTTTTGACCACTCCTATTGTTGGAAAGAAAGAGAACAACGAATTTTATTTTGTATTTTGTGAAACAGAATATTAAATTAATACTATTGGTACCTCGTAATATATTACTACTACTCCTCAGTGTTACAGCTGATGCCAAAAATGATCCCTGTCAAAAATTTGAAATAATTGAAAAAAAAAATATGCATCTTGGCTGAAAAAATATTAAAAATTCGATTTAAATCAAATACAATTATTTTATGCCTTGAAGACGTTTATGACAGAAAAAAAAGCTTAGGCTCTGTTTAAAAATATAAATATCTTTCAAAATATTTCTATAAGTATTCCTAAAAAGTTGATTAGAGAGGAATATTTTCAAAATATTTATAGGGAAACTCAGTAATAAAGAAACTTACTTTTTTCCAAAATACCATGAAAACATTTTTGGTGGGATAGCAAGCCAGTGTTACACAGTGTACAAAGTGCAGGATAAGTTGGTAATTGCAAAACTTACGTCAACATTTTTCGATCTCTTCAAAATTTTATTGCCTTAGGAAATCGAAAAAGTAATTTTCGTCCGTCCATCTTCCATGACAACTATGAAAGCGACCACAACAATAATTAAGATATGAATATTTGATACAGAAGATTATAGCGTCTCCATATAGAACCCTATTGTAAATGTTTTAAAAATAAATTAGAAATGTCAAAATGGCGACCATTATAAGCAATTATTTGGTTATGTCTCGTTTATTATTCAACTCATAAGACACTAAATTAGATACTAATTTGCAGTTTTCAATTTTGTATGTCAAGATACCAACCTCACCACTTTACAATGACCAATAACGAAGTTATTTTTAGAAAAGTATTTTTTACTATGACCTCCCTAGAAAATGTGATGTTCATATAGTTACAAGTTATAGCATTGGCAAGTTATCGAATGTACAGCTTTGAGGCCCACCAACCCCCACTGACAAGAGCAAAGGGAGTCAGAAATGTTTTACATATAAATCTACGTGGAGATTCAGGTTGTAGCTGGGTTAGCAAAGTTACTGTAATTTAACACCTTGATCTACCTATAAAATGTGATATTTTTATAGTTACGAGATCTGGGAGAGAACCAAGAAAGTAGTGATATAGACAATTACGACGTTTAGAAAATCTGAGTAACAAAAGTTTTAAACAAACACTGGATCAGCCACTATGATCTATCAATACAATTTAACCCCACCAACTTGTAGAGGACCTGCTTGTACTACATTGTGTGATGGGACTGGGCAGAGACTATAAAAATTCTTATAAATTGTTTGTTTTTAAATGAGTGTGTGAGAAATTGAGTGGAATTTTGTCGCATTTAATCATGTAAAAGGATTAGATTAAGTATCAACTGTAAGTTAGGAACAATTTTGAGGTTTTTCACAAGATAGCTCGCTTTGATATCATCACACCTTATAATTAATTTAAGTATACATCGGCTAAGATCGGAATGTACAGAAATAAATTAAGAAATGACTATTTCTGTATTCAGCAGAGGAAGTAAATATACTTTAAATATACACACAACACAATAATAAAAACAGGATATTTATCACCGCGTCATTTGGTTGGCTCAAGTCCAATATAGATTAAAGAGTTAAAAATAGCAAAACTGACGTCAATTTTGTTGTGGGCTAATAAACTGTAAAAAGCATGTGTTTGAAATAAAGATTTGAGTAGTAGGTAGCAGAAAAATTAAAATAAACCAATTATTTTAAAGTGTGGAGAATATAATAGGACTGTTAACAGTGTTAATTAAAATTCTTCTTGTAAATTTGTTTGCCTAACAGACTTCTAAAACACACAATTTAATTGTATTGTTAAGTTAAACTATATTACAAAGCACCTGGCTTATTTTAGGATTGTTTGTTCGTGGTTACTTCTACTGATTTGTGGTTTACTTCCGGGTAACACAGAAGCGCGAAACTTTTCATATCCACCGTGACATGACCACTGAACTTCGGATCTAACTTTTAGGGTCCGGTATCCATCATGTCTCTAAAATGCAGCATCCATCCTCTTCACAGTCTATACTCTGTCCTGCTTCCGCTACATCTGTTTACCCTTCATTGTCCAGCATGGTCGTAAAGTTTGTTATATAATGGCCAAAAAATATGGATGTAAAGTTTTTGTGGATAAATCCGTTTTCAAGATAAATCCCCTGAATTAAAAATAGAAATTTTCGGAATGATGTCTGTTTATTTATCAAGTGTGTTTTGAAAATTTTATATGCAGGTATATTATGCCCATATCTGGAAACTTTTTCTTTACAATACATAATTTTGTGGTAGCTACCATTATAAAAACACAAAATTATAATTCTGACAAAGACGTTTGATTAAATATTGCTTAAGTGTAGATTCTAAGGACACTAACAAAACATATTGATCACAAGTTCGTGAGTTAATATAAAAAAGGAGTTTTTATAAAATAAAAATATCGTCTCAAAATCAGCTCTATAGATTTCATTGAAAGTTTAGTCAAATGTAAACGTAAATAATCTATACTTGTGTTAAAAATCATAAATAAAATCAATACGGTTCAGGAATGTGAACCTTAACCCCTGTAGCTCTATTTTAATCAAATATGATACAGACTGAAGACGTGTTTATTGTACAATCAAAGCTTAGGACCTATTTAACTTTTTGTGTTTTTTTTTAGTCAGTATTGACCTATCTTTTTACATTTTGATTAGCAACTACAGAATTGATATTTTCAACGATTTTTGGTTTTGGGAATGAGGGATTCAAAAAGTTTCTGCAATATTTTTGAAACAAATATTTATTACTATATGTCTACACAAAACACAGAACAGGACAAAGACATTTTGGTCATAATCTTTGATAGCGGTTGATTAACAATATTGAATCAAAATTATTAACGGTTCGTAGAATATGTTCGGTATTATGAGATAATTCTTATTCCTTTCGGATATTTTGTTTATAACATCCTCTTAAGTGTGTTATTTATATAACAAAGAACATCCTTAAAGAATTAATTCAAGGAAGTACTAAAGGTTCTCTCTAGATATTACTTGGTGTGATTTTGTATTCACGGTTGAGTCTTAAAATATTGCCTGTCTTCAAGGAAATCCTTATGTTGTATCTTATATGTTGAATCCTTAGATGAATAACCCGTATCCTTGGTGGTCTCCTATGAAAAATAATACATAAAAAAAAATTGTGTAGCCTACACAAAAGTATAAAATATTTTGTAGAAAGTAAATTCACAAATGGAATTTAATGAATGAATAAAAATAAATGTTTGTAGATATATTTATCTGAGGTTATTGTATGTATTAATTATAATGAATCCACTTTGATCAACAACAAAGTTGTGAAAATTTAAATACAATACTAAAAAAAAATAGAAGATAAACCGCTACACAAGTTATTCAAATATATTCCTACACTCCATTCGGCCTTGAAAAAGTAATCAAAATAATATTCAGATAAATTGGTAGTTTAGGCTGTCTCTGCTAATGTACGAAATGACCTATTTTAATGTATTTTCGTTTATATCTTTGATTAATTGTGAAGTTATTGAGCCAAAAAGAAGTTGATAAAAAGTTAAATACTTTAATAGTATATTAACTATGAATACATTAGCTATGTAAGCATTCATAGACATAATTAAAATGTGCATCGCATCTTTTAAGTAAACTGGGAGCTGTTATCAAACATAGCTTCGAAAACGTGCACTCTCCAAAGTGCTGCCAATAGAACAAATAAAATATTTTTACTTACCCATTATTCGAAATAAAAGTTATTACGAAAAAAAAAATTCTTGACTGATATTTACTTTATTTGTCTCAGGAAACCGAAAAATGAAAACCTAACATAACGTCGTTGATTTCATTATTATTTGTACGTACACGATAGCACCACAAAAATTAAGATTAGAATATGAAATTTGTTACTCATATAGAAACTCTATTGAAACGCAAAAAATCGAATAGAAAATGTCTAAACCATTTTAAACAGTTTTACTTTTTTTTTTTTTTTTTTTTTTTTTCAAATCTCGTGTGTTATTCAATTTGTATTAACATACTAAAATGTTCAGATTTCAGTTTTCCATTAAATTCCACCAATCCCAACTCTCTGCAATGACAATTAGTGAATTATATCAAAAATTGTAATTTATAATCCGGACTTTCCAAGACAATGAGATATTTTTTATAATTACGAGATTTGGCAGTTAGGCTCCTTAACGTAATATGTACAGTTTCAAGGTTCCTCAAGACAGAGACAATGAGTAAAGTGAATAAAGACTGTTTAACATATAGACATCTACGAACCTAGTTTATGCCTACCCGATTAGGCGTCTAATACAATTACAAGGGTCATAAACAAACTGATAATACCAACACAATTTAATATTTCTTACAAGGCATAAGAACAAACTTTTGAACATTACATTTAGAGAATCTACATATGTGTGATAGGTATGGGCAAGAACCATGATGGCGCCAATTAATTTGTTATTCAATGGTTTATCAAGAGTAAAGTTCAAATGACTCTGGCTTTATTTTTGTTAGGCTGCAAAAGGATTTTATTTTACAAATAAGCCTCGACATTTTTTAGAGTTGTTTCTGCATTCCAACCTTAATATAGATCATAAAGTGATATTTAGGGTTGGTTTCTACGTCCTAGATTGGTTGTCTAGAATTAACTTAGCCTTCGATTTAAAATGCCGTTTATGAAACCATCTTTATTGCGGAAATTAAAAATAGTTGGGTTACATTTACATCGACAGTGTAAAACGTTTAGTGTTCAAGATAAACGCAGGAATGAGGATTTTATATACCGATACGGTAATGTTTTTGAGTTGTTATCACTTGTGTCGAATTTGTAAGATTTGTTATACAGGGTCTTTGAAAAGTAAGTTGAGACTGAAAATGGTTGCGGATTCTTTATTTCTTGTTCAATCCATGAGAAAAACTCTTTATTGTATGTACATATAATAGAGATTTTACTAAAACATCAGCTGCTATTTCATTGCTATTTATTTGTTACCATAGCAACAGTTTTATAATTTTGTTGACTAATTTCAAAAACAGAAATCTAATAGGTGGTAAACTTGTACTAGTTTACAATTAATTAATTAATTTTTATATTATGACTTTACCTTTACGATCATGCATCGCAGAGATTCAGTGTTATTATGAATGTAAACGGAGTTTATCTGTCGGTTTAAGAAAGTTTTTACTTTCTTAAAACCTGTCTTAAAACCCTAACAAGCAAGAATTTGGCTTAATTTTAAGTATTTTTTATTAAATCCCGTTTAATTCTTAAAAAAAGCTAAGTGTTTATTTTGTTCTATGTTAAAAAATAAATAAACTATAGTCAATTAAAGTTTTAAGTTACTTTTGAAAAGACGGGATATATTTTCAACTCCCAAGAAATAATGGGTTTTTTTAACTGTTTTACTTTCCCCTACTAAAATAAAATAAAACAAAAGTAAGATTATATTTGTGGTTTGCAGCAAAGTATTTTGTTCTTTGTACATTTTTGTAAAATTAACGGTTTCGAGATTCGGCGTTAAACATTTTAAACTTCCGCCATTATGAAAACGC
Source organism: Aphrophora alni (assembly GCA_963513935.1). Lineage (NCBI taxonomy): Eukaryota > Metazoa > Arthropoda > Insecta > Hemiptera > Aphrophoridae > Aphrophora > Aphrophora alni. The sequence continues at coordinate 82,765,198 of OY740772.1, forward strand.
CTAAAATAAAGCCCTTTTCTTTGATATATTGTTAAAATGTTACATGAACTTAGACCTATACTAAAAGGTACCCAGAAGGATTAATATATTTCGGTATCTCGGGTGTTAACATTTCCATATAAGAGATATATAGAAAGCAGTTAATTAAATTTCCAAATAATAAAACTCTAATCTAAACACATTGTGTATACAATAGTTAAAATGTAGAACAAAAACACGAACACAAGATCTCACAAAAACTGCGTTTATTTGTGAGATCTTGTATTCGAGTTTTTGTTCTACATAATATTATCTCACAAGTCAAGCTCAATATTTATTTATAGTTAATATGAACTAATTCTTTTTTATTACATCTTCATTTAGAATAAAATCACTCATAAATTGTTAAAGTCACTCATGTATTCAGTCGTTGAAACAAAAGGACTTTTTTTAAATCTACCAATTACCAATTAAGCCTTTACATCTTTTTATACATTATAGTGCCTTTATGAAAAATACATTGTCTAATCGTCACTGCGTCGACTCGCTTTCTAACTTGGAAATAAAAAAGTGTGATGAATAATGCGGCTAAATCGATTATAGGACAAAAATATCAAACAATAAACAGAAGGTCTTACAGACACCCTTGGAAGCAATGTCACAGCCGTTTCCGAGAGTTTAAACGTGAAATTACCAAAATAATTTACAATTTAACGGTAACTTTGTATTTGCAGATAATTTGAGATCAACACAGTTTAAAATGTTTTGCGAAAAAATAGTACAATAAGGAGAAGAAAAATGATACAGAAAGAAGCTTGCCATAAAATATTGAATCTCTATATCATTACGTTTTATTTAATATTTAGATTTAAGTTAAGTATCTTGTATCAATACCATAAAATGTATGAAAATATTTTTCATTTTGTAGGTTTTCATTTTGAAAATGGTTTTAAATTACTATAAAATTGTAAAAAATTCTAAAAGTATTTTAAAACAAGTTATAATTCAAATACGAAAATTTGTATCTTTAACTTTCAATATTAATTACATGGGTAAATGATCAATTATATAATCCGTACCTTCTCCAGAATATAATATTAAACTTTTTTTTTAAATATAAGCTGAAAATGAAGTGTCATTAAAGTGAATATAGAAATTTGTTTTTGTTGTTTAAAGGCGAAAAACCTCTTGGTTATCATAGCCTTGCATAAAACAAAAAAAAGAACATTGAATACTCTAATAGGATTATGGTAGAAAAAGATTAACTTTTAGTCAAGAAACGGGATGGAAAATATGAGAGGTATATAACCCAAGACTACATGAAAAAAGTCGTTGGTCCCGTCCGGATTGCAACGCCAGTGCTTACTAAAGTGAGCCCCTGATTGTTATCCAAATTTGTATCACTCAATTAAGCTATCAAAATTACTTGTCACAATTTTTCGAAAATATAATAACTTTCATAATGTAACTCTAATGGCGCTATACTACAAAATAAATCTGTGTTGATAACAATGCACAAATCTTTTCATTCATCCGTCCCCAAAATCAAACAAAATTAATCCTCACTCAAAATGTCAGTTCAGTAATTGTCAGTCAAAAAGAGAAAATAAACGCTCGTTTAGAAAAATAAAATAAAAGGGGAATAAATTTGTTTCGCTTGCGCCATAAAAGCGTCTTCGGTTTAAATAACGCATTTGATTAAAATCGAGCTTTTAATAACGGCGATCAAGGTTCATTTTTGTTTTTAACAATTATCCAAGAACTTAATATTTTGTACTTGAAATTTGATTAAAATGTTTTCACTCATACTGTCTACAGACGTGAGATAGACACATGACAAACCAGACGTCATTAAAAAAAAACTTTTTGGATTTACATAACTTTTTATATATTACCTACATGTCAGAGAGTAAAAAGCATAACATTGTGTTGAACCCTGTTAATCAAAAAATACTAAGATGCTGTAGGTCCGCAAAAATCACATGCAAACACTTAAAAAGCATGTTTGTAACAACAAGATGTGAAGAAAACTCCATTTTATAATTAATAGAAAACAGAAATCATTACCGTTACTTAAAATAGGGATTTCTCATCTGCTCATGAAAAATTAGTTGATTACTAACAATTTAAAAGTTATGTTTCCTTTCATTATTGTTTTCATGTTTAGAAACAAATTTCCACAAGAAAATAGTGATATTGCAGACGCCCGTTCTGAATTATTTTCGTCCAATTATGACGCAAACTTAGCAGAAAGTACAATAAGGAACTAAAAATAGCTTTGAAATTATACTGTTTAAAGTTGTTTGTACATGGGGAGAAATAACACTCTTCTCAATGTTTTAATAAACAATCTGTTATTTCGGGATAATTTTCTATTTTACTTGACGTAAACACTTTATTTTACAACACTGACCTAAATATAAACTTATCATCTGTTAGAAAGAAAAAAAACTTGAAAGTTCAATTCCTCAAAATCGGTTTTAACATGTGTTTCTTAATTGTATTTTTCTTATTTTAATTTAAATTCATTTACGAATAATTCAATGTCCAAGGATATTCACAAGAATTCACAAGAAGCAAAACAAGGATTCACCGAACCACAAAAATAAGATTATAATAAATCTAATATGTTTATTATAATGCCATTATGTACATTTCTATGAAGTGGTGATCTTTCTCAAACGTTTACAGTTAAACTAAATAGCGCTCCTCTTGGTCTTAACTGGCCATTCTTTACCTTTCCAAGATAAGACGTAAGGCAATCATAATTCTTTAATCTTAGAGAAGACATGTTTCTTTGTGATTTGACGGTTTGTGATGTATCTTTGTGATAAGACCGGGAGGGGCACTATTTGTTACTTAGCTTTAGTTTAACTGTAAACCTCTGAAGATGAAAACTATGTCATCGAAAAGTATAATACATTTATTATAATCTTAGTTTTGTTTCTTGTTTTTGTGCTTCGTGGAATCCTTGCTTTTTTCAAAAAATACTTTATATGAACTATAGGTTCTGAGAAGAGACCAGTAACTTAGAGTAAGGATGCGTATCAGTATTTCAAAATATGATAAATCTGCAACGACGGAAAGGACAAAAGCTTAAAATAATCACAAGTCCTGCTCAAGATAAGTGGTTGGTGTGTCTACATTTTTGGGAGGGATTTCTTTTAATTTTACATGATAATTAATACATCTGAAAACTACGCCTGGATAATAGCGTAGTTAAAATGAAACACTAGATAAGAGACAGACAGAAATAAATGAAGATAAATTGTATCAATTTTAAACTTAAAATTAGTAGCATATATCTCGCTTTAAAAGACGTGTATTAGCATTTTCTTAAGGGAACTTAATACACCTTTTTTAAAGCGATGATGAGCAAATGGTTTTACGTCTGCAAAATACAAAAATAAAATCTATTCATTTTTATAATTTTTAATTGATAATATGGGCTATGTGTCTTGATGTTATCGAATCTTATGAGGCCTCTTCTTGCCTTTTTAAAATTCAGTGACTTTTTTCTCATTAAACCAATATTATTACTTTTACTAATGCTTATGTAAATTTATTCATGTAATTTGTATTGTTTGCCTTTCTCTTCTTTGATGCGGTAAAGATTTAATGCAAAAAATAAAAATGCATTACAAAATTTTTTTTTTTTTTAATTCTCCTCATCTTTGATATACAAGAGATTTAAGTACGAGAATATGCAGATAAGGAGAATATTTTAGTGCCTTATAAACTTACACATACTTGATTCAAAGGAAAAGCCTAGAAAGTAAATATAACCTCGAAATTCGTATTTGGATAAGAATTCATATAAATGAAAATTTAAGTATTTCGGGATTTTAAAATAATAATTAAGTAACTTTAAATTCACATATTATAACCAGTTTAAGCTAAATTAAACTAAACCTATTTTCAAAACAAATAAATAATACAACCAAATTTTATCCACAAGCCTAAGGTTAGCGGTAAGAACGTTTTCATTGTTCTTACGATGTGAAGTCAATCATGTTTAGTGTAAATAATATTAAGAATTGTTTTAAAAGCATTGTGTATAATTTAAATTAGTAATTAGTGTTAGAATATTAAAATAAAGTTGTAACTTGTAACATAACCAATAACAAGCGTGATTGAAATGATTAAATAAACTGTGACTATGGAACACGGAAGGCTAAATGGTAGACGAGGAATAAGCGCCTGAGTGATTGAGTTGAAATAACGTCGACTAAAGTACATTCTATATGAGATATTAAAATGGACATGCCCGAGTTTAAAAGAAACAATAATAAGTAATTCGAAGTTGGATATGTTAATTAACAGTTTAAAATACGTAAAATATACAGTTAAGACAGTGAAACACATTTTGGAAAATAATGTGTACGTTGCCCAAAAAAGTGTGCCTGTTGGGAATAGGATATTCAACACGATGATAGTAATGGCCGTGAGTTAATTGTAGAGCGCCATATTTTTTGGAATTTTTCGTGGCGTCCTTTTTTAAGCACTTCTAATTTTGTATCCACCAAGTGAAGATGTAGTTGCTAGTTGTTATTAAATTTCGTAAAAGAGAATAAAGAAACAGTGAACATATTGTACTTACCTTGTAGTAATATAACTTAAACAGGCAAGAGTAATATTATTTTCCAATACTACAATCAATGAACAGTAATTAAAATACAGTCACCAACATTAGGTATTATCCAACTAATTTTGTTACATACATCCAAGATTATAATTAACTTTGAATAAATAAAAGTTAATAGAATTGTATAAAATCTCATATGAAACCAATTAAACATAAATGTTTTTGAACATTTGAACTTTGCAACCTAATAGGAATTAATTTTAATAATCCAATTTGTAATATAGTTTTAAGCCTATTTACCTATTTAACAGCCAGGGATTCTTTAACCCGAGAGAAAGAGAGTTGCTTAAAAAATTTAGATATCAGTATTAATTGTATATTAAATATATCCAGAAGAGATAATATATAATAATTGTAAAAGTAATTCCATTTAAGCTAATTATCAAAAGAGAAATTTTGTACATAAATAGATAATTGAGCAACAGTGATTAAACATTGAGTTTATAAAACAAAAATCAGTCAGTCATTTATAGTATTAACCATTTTTTTTAACTATAATTTAGCTCACAAAGTGGGGCAACTTTTTTTTCTGAGAAGGAGATATAGACATCAATTATTTTATTATAAATTTGGCACCACAGTGTGCTGGAAAAATTGAATATCAAATAGAGAAGATTATAATATATATAATGTATTTAGGATAGATAACTTTATTATGAATAGATAATAATACTTGAAGGTGAGGGATTTACGTCATATGGTTAAGGTTAGGTGAAAGACGAGACACTCCATGAAAAGACGGAAAGTTATTTCCGTAAAAGGTGATAAGTAACAACGTGTTTATACATTGGCGATTTCTATCATTCCTCCATCTCTCGGTGAAAGAAAGACCTCCGAACCCTGATAACCCTAACCTTTGCCCTGTAAATAAAGGCATGCATTCATTCCCCCCTCACTCTCATCTACTCAGCATATAGGTTATAGACTTACAAAGGTACTCTACTTAGTCCAAGGTCCAGACGTGATAGGTCAAGAGCGCGCCATAGCATTGTTATGCATAATTAGGCCCTTTGAAAGTTATACAAAATAAGTCATGGTAAAAAAATGTAAAATTTGTCGCCGTTTCTTAAATAGAATTAAGTGTATTTTTATTTTTATACACAATTGTTTTGTTAATATTAGGGCTTATGATTTCTCTGGGAGCAAAGTTTCAGAACAGAAATGTTTGGAATAAGAAAAAAAGATAACGAGTTCGTATTTTCTCTTATGATCCGTGAGTGACATATTTACATGAGACTAGAGTAACAGAGAGTCTAGTTTTTTTAAATTACTTTTCAGTCTCCATGAGTTGATAAGAAACCATGAAGCCAACCTTTTTTTCAAATCTATATGTTTAAAGAATATTTATGCGATTTAGGTTTGTTAGATCATTTTTATTTTAGAAATACAGTCTTAGAGTGGATGACGATGCGGGATCTAGACTCAAATCCATGAAGATAAACTGTAGGGAATTTTTAAAATATACGAAAAATGAATTCTTTAAAATTAGAAAAAAATGGGACTTCCAAAACAACTATTGGCGATGGATAACATAATTTTGAGAAATGAATGAACGAGTACAACGTACGGCTAAAATTTAAAATGAAATATCATAATGTTAAATACAACTATAAAATTAAAACTATGTTGTGATGACTAGGTGAGATAAAGTTCAATCAATTTATTTTACACAGTAAAAATATCTATTTTAAAAAACGGAGAAGAGGTAATTTCATCTTATATAACTTGGTAATAATTAGAGCCTAGAATCAGTTGTTTAAACTGTGTTAGCTTTTTGAAATTTAAACGTTTGTGACACGTTGGATAAATCTCAGCACCACTAGTATCATCAAAGAAATTGGTTGCCATTATTTAGAGTGTATGGGTCACAATATTTCGTGTATAATAAATTAGGTGCACAAAAAATAAAAATTGTTAATTAAAAAATTCACACGACAAAAACAAAAGGGAAATCTAAATTGGTAACTTAAATTCATATTTTGAAAAATGTTTGATATTTATTGTCAAGTAAAGAGGAAAACTTGGGTTTTTACAAAATCAGACGATGTCACAAAATTCGAATGATTCTAAAAGAAAATTTTGTATTTTAATAAAAATGTGGGTAAAATAAGTTTGACCAAAATTGATTACACATATAAATATAAAATCAAGGGCTCATACATTTTTTTTGGGTAGTATAAAATTTATGAATTATGTTTAATTTTATATATATGTTACGAAGTATCAACAATAACAAAAATGGAAAACCTGACAATAACCATGCAAAAACTGTAGAATTCCCAAAATTTTACGGAGCCGTTTAAATTTTGGAACGTGTCTTATAAGGATGGTAATTAACAACAATTCAAAACTCACGGGGGAAATAATATTCGTCAATTTTATGAGAAATGAAACAAAAATGTTAATAATAGTTATGTTTTGAAAAAGTTAACATAACATAAGTTAATAAGTATACTTTTTGAAGAAAGTTTTTTTTTTTTTTGAATGTGAGATATTCTTTAATGATTAATAAATATAGAGTGGTAAGGACTTTATATTTGTTGTTTTATGCCCTTTCTACTTTATCCACTTTAAAATTGTTTCAGGGAAGGAGGTACATAATAACAAAAATAAGGTGAATGCCACTCAATATTTATCAATAATTCATTAATAACTATGTAGTAAATTAAAATTCAGTGACCATTTTAAAATTTAATCGATTTTTCTAAAACCAATTCTTTTCTCTTTATAGAGATCAACACCAAATTGACACTGTATATTTACATGCAAATGAATGTATACAAAGTTACAACACCATTTATATTAGGAAGTTATTTCATATTACAACTACTAGACTTTATGAATTTATTTATCTATTGTTGTATCAAATAAGGCATAAGGAAAGTAATTGAAATGTAAAGTTTATGATTTCCTTATTCGTGCGATTTCCTGTCTGCTAAACGTTAACTACTTAAGCTATTCATGTTATTTCCTTAAAACGAGAACATTACAAAGAACTTATTATTTTAAATTATTAATAATTCATTAAATTGGTAGTAAACTATGCAGAATGTCAAGCTGACAATTTATCTCTATTGTGTGTTTCAAGATAAAGCCACCTTGAAATTGAGTATTTATTAGGATCTATTTTATTAATGTATCATTCGTTTATAAACGAAATATTTAAAGTTATATACAGCGGGTTTCAAAAATATGTGTCCTGACTTCGGGAAATAATTTAAAGGATATAGTTTCGAATTAACAAGAAGACGATGTAGAGCAAATTTGATTAGGATATACCGTTGATGAAAACGTCTGGCTTTCAATAAATTATGTTTTAGGTTTTTGTGGAAAACTAGATTATCCCTTGAGCTACAGAAAATTTTGTTTGTCACTAAAAGAGGAAAGGATTTTTTCTTGTACATTTTTGTAAAGTTAATTATATTAAAGGTATTTAATATTTAACCTTTCAATCGCCCGCCATTTTGATAATCTAGTTGATAAAATTTTGATTCTTCATAACGTAGCATGTGTAAAACAAATTTCCTCTCGAAGTTTCCATATTATCTAAAGTTATTATTATTTTTTAAAAACACACACACACACACACACACACACACAATGGCCTGCAGACGGCTCATGTAGTGATTTCGGAATAAGAAACGTTTTTCATTTATTGAAATGATCTGAATGACTTCCCGAAGTTAAGACAGATGTATTGGAACACAATTTATATTTAACAAATACAAAATCCACAAATTGTTTTTTCTTTATAGTTTTGATTAAATTCAGGTACTATTTCATTTATTTTCACAAGTTGTGTTACAATATTTCAATTGTAACACAGTTATCACTAAGTCCAACTGTTTCGTAAAAATTAATTCTGATCCCTGTAATATTCTTTAAGAAACAACAACGTATAAGAAAACGATTGGAACAAATTAACCTAATAATACTCTAAACCTAATACGGATTTCCGTAACAAATTATTAATGAAATCCTTTACTTTTTTCTATTTCTTGTTTACAGAATTAAATACAGTATTATTTATAGATAGTTTATTTTTAACAAAGAAATGTCTTGCTAGTTAATTTTACAATTGAAGCTTAACCATTACAGGCTGTAAAACACCAAATTACTTTAGACAAATTGTTTGACTAACTTCCTGCCTAGCTTAACCTATGCCGCTACCAAAACGCCCAAAGTAACCTCCAAAATCTACACAACGCCCTGTTTCATTTAGAGAATTAGTTGATGACATGAGTTCATTAAAATCTTGTACACTCAATATGTATAGGACTAAATACATCAGACGTTTTTTTTTTTTAAATATAGATTCATCATCTTACGGTGAATTACGTTCTTTAATCTGATTTTAATAAAACTATACAATCAAAATTTTGTGATAGAGGTTCGGGATTGTGTCTTTATTTTCATTAACATTAAGAATACTATATATTGAGTTTCTGATAATTAAAAAAAAATCAAACACGAAGTCTTTCCGGAGCTGATTTCATCTTATCAAAGCTATTTGTTGGCTTTAAATTTGTGGTTATTAGATTAAACGTTTGTTCATTTTTAAGCTTCTATATTTTATTTCTAAATCGGTCTTGAAACTAATCATCTTTCTGTTTTATAAGTTGGAGTCACAGTGAAATGAACTTGGTTTAATCAATACACCAACGATTCTCTGTTGAATAAAATGCAATAATAAATCTTATTTAATAATTCTCTAAGAAATTAACACAATCCAAGATTTTATAAAATTGATCAACGGACTGATTTTTTTACATGATCTCAACAACTATTATGTTGATTGTAATTAATTTAGAGAAAAAAAATTGGTACTTAAAAAAAAACACTGTTTAAAAACGGATTTAACTTTTACAAATTAATAAATTAAAAATTAACCAAACTTTTGACGTTGTTTTTACAGCTACCCTCAAAACAAACCGCTCTATTGATTTCGTTAATATTTCAGTTCAATTTGAAGCTTAATGACCCAAACACGTGTGGATAAGGTAAAATCAAAATATATGATTTGAAGTAATTGTAGAAGAAACAAAAAGAACCTTTAATAGTCATAAAAACTTTATGTTTATCTCTCTTGTGCTGTTTTTATATTTTGTGCATAATAATAAAACCTAGATTAATCATTATTATTATTATTATTATAGTTAATTCACAAAAGAAGGTAATTCACTAATATTTGTGAAAGTAGTTCTAAAAACTCAATTAGATTTATGCATATGTAACCATGTACTAAGTGTGTAAAATTTGCATTTTTATCACTAAATTTAGAAGACACATAAGCCTTCTGATTTAACGTGCATAGGTTTCTTAAAAAAAATATATAAATATAAAATTTTTTGTTTAGTTAATAAATTAAAAAGTAACTACATGATGGGATTTATGATGGTACTTATCCATAATGACTTTCTCTATGACATTTTTAATTCTATTTTTGAATCACAATACAATATTAATCCTCTTTAACAAATTTCATGTTCCTATATAAACACAAGCGACAACGTCGACGGATCACTTTTATTTTTCCAGAGATCAGTCATAAAACGGAGATTGAATTTTTTGCTATAACCAACCTTATAAACGGATTAAGTAAAATTCAAAGTAATAAAATCTGTTTAAATTTTCAGAGAGCGATTCTAACTTATTTACTAATTATGAAAATATTGAGACTTTTATGAGTTATTACTTATAATTGGTGAGATTTCAAAATAAATATAAACCTACATTTGATTGGATGTAAGGACGAAGAATTTGATATTTTATTTCAGGACAACATTCTATTATTTTATAATAGATATAGAGACTTGGCTTTATTTCAACATCATTTGTTTCTATAATTTATGAGAGTGGCCTTACTGGATTGTTTAATTATTTTTAATTACCTCTTTGTGGTGCTGTCGAACAATCCTACAAGGTCGAAGGACATCGTAAAACATGTTCTCTAACAACGTGTAAAAAACAATTACTCAATCAATATTAAACGTGCCCGTGTATTTGTTTATTTTTTATTTATTGGTATTGTGTGATTCAAAGTATTTGAAAATTACAGGATTAAAATAAGTCGAAACGCTTCATTTATGGAAATAAAAAAAAGACAAAGGAAAAAAAAAACACTTTCCGTCAGCATCATGAACAGGTAAATAAAAAAGAAGAAATTATGTTATATAACCTACATTGCATACAGCTAAGTAAAATTTTCCTGTTAATCCATAGAAGGCGTATTAACTACTAGATCTGTTTTATGTGTAGTTAGACATCACATCTAATCCATATTTCCTGATTTTTTTAAACACTAGCGGTAACAAACATCCAGATATGAAAGAGTATATGGCTTCTGTATGTAGTAGGCCTAAAAAGGTTTTACTGTGATTACAGAACTATGTAGAGTTATTAAAAAAAAAAAAATCTATTAAAGGATCCCCGAGTAAAATAATATAATTTGAAATATTTTTCACTTGTAAAATACAAACATCTAAACGTGCTATTATTTATATTAGTTATTTGTATTATGTTGTGTTTTATTTATTGACATTGTGTGATTCAATACATTTGGAAATTACTGAACTGAAATCTAAAAGCGTCATTTATTGAAACAAGTAAGAAATAAACTATACGACGACATCATCAACAGGTAATTAGATATTCGTTTTATAATTTATATTCACGATCCTTCAACCCCGCTGATTACTTTGTTCTCAAATTTTTAAAATGACAATATTTTAATGAAACTCATTGTATAGCTGAGGTTACATATTGTCCCAGTTCCATTTAAGTATTTTGTAACAGAAGACGTTCTGGTCATTATTGTACTGCTTTGTCAGAAACTAGTTGCAAACATTAGTACACGTAAAACGTTGTCCAGTTGGCCTTGTACGTCCCTGAATATTACCAGTTCACTTGTTCCATCGTTCCTAGTTCAGAAATGTCGTTTGCCTACTATTATGGTAAACAGATTTCACTTCCAACATATTTTAAGAATGTCATTTATAATAGAGGATATTTCAGGATAAAGGGGAAATAATTTAGGAGATGATAAGTGATATCGATAAAAGTAAAGGTTTTATAAATTTGACTAAAATATTCTCCGTTTCCCATCTATTTATATGTGTTAGTTTTTCACGAACTAATAACTATAAACTAACAATATAATACAGTGAAAATAAAAAAAATAAAGCTGTTCATTAGCTATAAATTAAAAATATAATACATTAAAAATAAGAAGAAAATGGGGCTCTTACTTGGCTATAAATAACCCACATTATACTTTAAAAAAAAGAAAGTTGTACATTATCTATAATTTTATAACGCAATACATTAAAAAAAGAAAGAAAAAAAAAGTATCTTAATTAGCTTAAATTTACAACTTAATGTATTAAACTAAAACAAATAGTAGACTGTACATTAACTATAAATTAACAACGTAATACATTAAAAAAAAAACTAACAAGATTGCTGTTCATTAGCATTATAAATAACACTTTTCTCCAAATAGCAAAGTATGTTTATTGAAATCTGTTATTTAGTATCTATGGGCAATGCATGGTTAGGCCTACACCTGTAGAACTAGCCACCACTGAGTCGTGTCTCTTACGACCTCAGCTGTCCCCCTGTGTTATATACACACATTAATTCTTCATTTAATCCCTGAATAGTCTCGATCGCATGCTAGATGCTGTACATGTAATGTTGTCTGTCCAGTATGTATTTACAAATGTTACGCACAGATAAATCCTATACACATGGCGTATTGTTACTTATTGAAAATTATAGAATGTTATGGAAAAATAGTTATCACAGCTATATAAAATTTAGCATCTTATAGAATGCAAATATATCATTGAACAAGCGAAGTTAGTGTCAGTTTTAACTTGACATGACATCGGTATCTTTGTTTATTTCGCGGTTACGACCAATGCGTGTACTAATCGTTATGCAATTCAGTTTAAGCTTCTTTGAAAATAGATTCAATAATGTATTTACAAAATATAAAATAATATATTTGATTATTATATTATATTATTATTCTAAATTCTAAATAATTATAATATATTCTAAATTTATGCCCACTCAAAACAATTACAGCATGGTTTCAAAGCATGTATACGGGTGTACGGACTACTACGAGTTCCAAAGTATTATATAATAGTGGTAACTGACATATTGAGCAGTGAACTACAATAAAAAATAAAATCACTCTGGACAACAATGAAAGATTAGCAACGGAAGAAAGTTTAAAAATCCAAATCTCTCCTACACAATGCAAATTACAGAGACAAAGACACAGTATCAAACTGGAATGTATTTATGCACCAGAGATCGCAAGAATGGGTCTGATGACTGAAATCGTAACAAAAGAACACAAATCACAGTTACAATCATCGATCAGACAAAAACTACAGCATATACACATGCATAATGACTCATAGGGGCAACAAGGACATACCGTGACTACGAGAAATACCAGAATATAGGAATGACAATTAGAAAGAAAAGACTAACCTGCTACGAACATCTGAAAAGAAAAAAACAAACAGGCTAGTTAAGAAAGTACTAAACTACCAGGAAGACAGAAAGATTTAATCTTGGTTGAAGGAAATGCACCTAGAACGAAAAGAATTTCTGAGAAGAAAAAGAGGAAATAAACGTCAGAAACTGGTTCCGGAAGAAAATAGCAAAAATGAAGGAACTGATGTCAAAAAAAAATTAAAAGAAACAAATATTTCATATAGGAAGATGAAAAGCAGACGAAGCCAGAAGAAGAAGGAGTTTCGACGGAGGACGAATTTAGGTTATGTTAATATAGCCGGTTGGAACAAACAAAAAAACAAGTTGATGTGTGCATCCATGCTACTTACCCAGCCCCAGTAATACAATGTAATAAAAGCAGATCCTCTAATTTAACGCCCAAAATTTTGTTTAATATTCCTTGCAGGAAACGTTATATTGTAGTATTGATAGATCAAGGGTTTTACCTAATAAGATAAATTTCTTTAGAACAGTTGTTACACAAGTTTTCTTAACGTTGTAATTGCGTATATTACTACTTTTTTGAAGTCGGTTGAGCCTTTACGGACCTCATATAAATAAATAAATAAATAACACCGATGACGATAACTACGACGAACGGACGGCTGTTATAAAAGAGTTCGATCTCCTACTTTGACACTGGGTAAGTAAAAACAACATTAGTCTAACGAGTACAATGAATGAGTATTAAAAACAAAGAAAAAAAAATTAAAACAAATATAGATATAAAGAGAAAATAAATATTGGAGAAATAGAGTGTTCAATCATTGATCACTTGGAATACAAAGAATGAGAAGAAATTTATTTAAAATTTCATGCATTGATGAATGATGAACTTCAACTCCAAAAGCTCAATTCCCACTTCTATTTCTAACTTATTTGATCAGTCAAAAAGCGGATTTCCAATTGTTTACTTACCATATACTTCGTAACTGGGTTGTATATTGTTAACAATAATAAATAAAATGGAAACTGATAAAAAAATACAAGCACCTTTTTCCAATTGCAGCAATGTTCATCTGTACAAAATATTTTTTCTTTTGTTTTAAATGAGCGAGAATATTGGAATCAGTTCTGACTCTTAAATTTTCCTAACTCTCTAAATTCCATGAGAGTTATAGACATAAGGTTCAAGTTTTAAATGTTTGTTACCAGGTTTATTTTCTACGTTAAATAAGTTACTAACTTGGTGCTAACCACTTATTCAAATATCGTAATGGATAAAGTTAAGGAGTGATTTTATGTACATTATTATATTTTTGAAATAACTACTTGTGTGTTCAACAATTAAATTAAAAAAACACAACTTTTCAAGAACAAACATTTTATTAGAAACTAGAAGACGTTTTAGTAAATCTTTTTTCAGTCGTTACATTTACGCAAACTTTCAAAATAATTTCTTTGTTTTGTGTATATATATATAAAACAATAATTACTGAAGATAGATGACTTAGTCACTGAAACATTCTCTTCTCGCCCAAAAGTGTTTGGAAAGTTGTGAGTTTTCTTTAATTATAATATTGAAATTTCTACAAGTGTTACTCATTTAAAGTGAGTACTTGAGAGCAGTATTCACATTTTAAAAACATAACAAATAGTCTTGTCGATCAGATTAACTTGACAAAGTGCCACAAGGAAACTGTCACTTGGCCATGAGGTTCGATTCCACAAGGACCCTCAACAATAAACATCTCGACAATTGTATTGTTATGACGGTGAATTCTATAACAATATAACAATCCTTGTTTACATCAATGAAGAAAATGCTCTTGATCTTTTCAATCAGTAAAATGTTTCATTGCTAGTTCATTATTGTAAATTTGTGATGGATAGAAGTTCTTTTTACGTGGGTGTTTCTGGAATGATTTTTCTATTTACACACTAATATTCAATCGCTTAGTTATCAATTTCTTTTTCCTGGTATTTTTCTTTCCGAATCTCCGATTTTAATTAAATTCCCGATAATTTCCAGGCCCAGGAATGAAATTATAGACAATAAATTTCAAAAGTAAAAAACATCTTGAATAACCATCGATGTGGCCTAAACATAGTTATTTGTAGTCTTACAATTCTGGATTCATATACTGACTAGATTAAATTTATGTTGAATAATATGGTACTGAACTTCAAAAGTCACTACAAGCCTACATAACATTTTGAAGAGTCTAAATTGAATTAAGCTGGTTCGTAAATGTTTTTTTTATCTATACTGTTTTTTTTAAATTACTCTGGTTGTTGTTTTTTATCTATATATTCACTGAATTTAATGAAATTTGTGATAAATTATAGGTCTAGCAGAGTACTAATCTTTAAAATAAAATAAAACCTTTTACAGAGATAAAATAAATTGAGGTGGACAGAGGGATTGATCTTATATTACTTATAATTTAACAGCCATTTGATTGACTACAGTGTCACAGAAAGTACGACATAATTAATTAAAGATTATACAAGGAGCATTCTTATGTTTAAGGATACGATGAAACTTAAACTAAAAATCATAGACAAAAAAATTGAAATAAAACGAGTTTGAACATCATTGTCTCCTTTTTAAAATTTATACTAGATACTACAATAACATTTTTGTTGTCAGCATTAGATCTAGATTATTCCTGAGGATGACGAGATTGTAGTTGAAACGCGTTTGTTAAAATTAACATATGATCAATGTTTTCTCGACAAAACATATCATTTGAACGTTAAATCTCCTTTAATATGTATAAATAGATAATACTGTATAGTTGGTTATTGCATGATTTACCTTGGTTGGTTTACATAGCCATGTAAATGTTGAATTTATTTAGCTACGTCCTATTGGTTGACGTCAGCCTTCGTCCTACGACAATAAACATGACTTTCACATTTTCTCTCTCTACCTTTAGCTCTAAGTAATATATTTATATAAACAAGACAAACTGTACGTCAAATCACTTTCTGTATAAAAGGGAAATACGTTTATTAATACACGACATTATATGTTTGTGATAGCATATGGTAATTAGACATTGAGTCATATCCTTTCTTCTCAACGACAGCGTATAGGTTATATTTGTTGTAAAGCAATCTAGTATTTCCTTTTAAAGGCGTATCATTATGAGCATCCGTTACGACCTGTCAAGAGTGAGACCTTAGGATGAAGCCCGGTTACCCTTTTACCGTCAATATAACGGTTTCACATTTGGCGTACAGATAACATAGACGTTATGCTATTAAAAACAACATAAAACAGTGGATAACATGTCTATTTAAAGAACCGCAAAAAAAAAATTAACACAATCTGTCTGAGCTGAATTTCTACGCATTCGTTTTAAGAAATGATGTATACTGAAGCCTTTAACAGTGACATTGAAGCAAGCTTATCCTTCTACTGCTTTTAGGAGATTATATTACTAACCCAGTTTATGAAGTATATGGTAAGGTTAAAACTCGCAAAAACTGTCTACCTCTGCCTTTTGATTGATCTTTACGTTTCATGATCTCAAGAAACCAAAAGAAGAAAATTTCCATCATTCCGTCCGTCGTTTAGTCTAGTTGATGTCTCCCAAATAGCGGTCACAAAAATTAAAAACGAAATTTGCTATGGAGGGTGTTCAAACTAGGGATTACTAAGGGGATTAGGTTAACTCAGAAAAGCTCTAATCATGGAAACGGGTTTTATACTCGTATATGACTAGGTTTTAATTTTAAAATTGTCTTCTCCAAACACCACTCTATGTAACACACTGTAATGACTTACTACACTCTACTAACGTGTGCTCGCTTCAGCGCTCAGACTATTGGGATGCATATCTAATAATATAAAAGATCGAACACGGTTTACCGGCATTTCGGAGATAATTACGAAACTCCAATCACCACGATTTTACTCAACTATAATAATTTTGAGACGCACATTAAATTAATAAACCAAACAGTGAGATCGTTTAGTGAACAGTGTGTCACACTATCGTGGTTGTCACACATAAAATGTTAAAATAGCGGTCATTCTAAACTGTTGTATTGTTCATATATCGTGGTCTTATTAAATTTATAATATACTAAATTATATAAATAATTTCAGATCCTAATCCTGCAACCACCCCTCTCTACGATGAAAAATACTAAGGGTTAGTGTAATTTCAACCATGACCTGCTAAGAAAGTTGGTGTTTGTGTAGATAAGAGACCCGGCGTTACCGACACGACCAAAGCGAGTAAATATATATACGTTTTTAATATATATACCACTATGATTTTGTCAATAAAATTGTGATATACACAATAATTACGTTCAGAAAACCTTTGTAACAAATGTTTTAAAGACACTTTTCTACTGGATAAGACCCCTTGATCTAACAATTAACATTTCCTACAAATCCTAACAAACCAAATTTTAGACGTTATATTTAGAGAACCTGTTTGTATTACATTGTATAATGGAGCTGGGATGATCCCCATAAAATTGTTTTTAACTGACCAAAATCGTAACCATTTTAAAACATGAAACATCGCTGTATGGTATAGACAGAGATTTGTTAATAATGTATACAGTAATACTTTTAAAAAAAATATTTTTCCCTCTTCTACAGGTAAAACGATTCTATTGTACACATTACCAGCAAAAAGGAGAATGTTAAACCGATCAAATAAATCACATAGTGAATAACATTTGCAACGATCTGGGAATCAAATAGTGACGGTATCGTTACAAATTGGATAAAGAGCGTGGTGTTGATCCACGAACCTCTTGGTGATGGGCCCAAACCCACATGACCGTGTATCGTAACCACGCTCTGCTACCAATTGGTAACGATTGTAAATTGCATCATAAAGTTACGTTTAGGCCTAACCTACACTCTACATTTTTGAATCGATACTGCTTTCAGCCCATTTTGGAGTCTACGATAGTTTCCCCAGGTCTGCCCATGCACCGCAGGATACCCAGCTTTGAAGAGATTAATTTAATTTATAATACATAAAGTGGATGAAACATTATAACTAATAAAACACTCACACAACACAAATGCTATTTAACTGAAAAGCTGAATTTGTGTGTTACCCATTGTCAACTCATTTCATTTAAAATTAACAAATAACACGTTCTAATTGAAGGGCCTCCGGTAAAACCAGAACGTCATGGTCCCAACTAACTAAACAGCCATGGTGTAATTTATAAACAAAATATAGAAATAAAAAATTAACACGACACAGCCAAACACACTACGCTTGGTTCTGAGACATATCACTTCTTCCCTCGACTAGTGTGCTCAGCTCAACTTAGCTGCATTAACGATCAGCTGTTCACTGTAGTAAGTCAAAGCGGATTAGTAGGTCCCGAGCTAAAGTGACACCGTCACACTGTTATATTGATGATTATGGTAACGCCTTAAACATTAATGATTGTAATTTCCCATTATGATTTTTTTTGTAATTTTGAAAGCTTTATACGTATTCATTTTCTATTTATGGAAATTAAATTTTTTGAAACAAAGTTTAAATAAATATATAAACCACATACAAAAATACTAGTGTTGTCACTTCGCTCAGGCTGCACAATTGTGCTGTATTATAGAATGGTTTTAATTACATAACATTTTAGTTTTTATTAATGCATTTTTTTACAAAAAGAAAGTTTAATAGCACAGCAATTGACATTTATTTATTAACTTCTAAGCAGTAAAATCGTTGAAATTTTAACTTTATTGCGTAACTAAAACAACTATTTTATAAAGATACAGGTTTTTGTTATGTTAAGTTATATAAGTGACTATGATTCACAACCTCTAGACCTATTACTTGAGCTAATAAAAGAGCCTGCACCCAATATTAATAAATATTATAATTTAAATGTTTTAAACATTGAATGGTTTTTAGTTATTCAAATGTGGGATCCTACATTCAAATACTAATACGTAAATTAAATATAAGATATTTTTTTTATAATGGAGAAACTAAACCCAAGGAAAATTAAGTGGAAATCAAAGATTAGATACTTTCTATCTTCATTTTGATTTTGTTTCTCTTGGAGGAATGGGTCTTAAACTATTCTGCATTACAGTACCTTTTATAAATTTTAATGTAGGCCTATTGTATAAATTGTTATATATATATATATATATATATAGATATATATATATATACTTAAATTATGTGACAGTGGGAAGTTCCTTTTGTTTTGAAATATCGTATTTTGTATACTTCCAACAATTATATGGTTGCTTTATTAAAACGATATAACCCATTGTTATGGTTAACAAATTCCTCCGACCAATTGATTTAAGAAATGTGACAAATAATCTGTTTCAAAATCGGTCCAATAGTTTTAAAAAATTAGCTAAACACTGGAAATTACAAAGGGACTGTCAGACATTACAATTTTGCTTCAATCTAAATAAGAGGTAAAAACTTGTTTGTACAAATCATCTTCTTAGTTAATATAAAAGTAATAATAATATATAATATAGTATTACAATGTATATTGTAATATATAGTATATGGTAATAATAGGTATATGTAATGATTTGAATATGAATATTAAAAAAAAAGGTTGGCTATTACCTCTCCACAAATAGCAACTAAGATTGACACATTGAAGTCTTGTGGACTCGAGACCTCGTTGTGCTAAAAGACAACTCTATAAGGTACAGAATATGTGTAGGACCTTAGCTAGGGGCGCTTACAAACACACAGATCACCCACTACGAAAATTGATCTCTTTGTCAAAATATTTTAGAGACTAGGAAATTTTTTAATTTAGTTGTTAAATTTGTTAAAATTCTAGGTTTTCGAAATGGTGTGGACAATTTCGTTCGCCAGTTAATTCACAAAATCGTAAATTGATATTTTAGCCAATTTTTCCACATGTTCCATTAGCAGAGGCAAAATATTATTTCAGATTTTATAACATTTTGTATAAACATTATTTTTTTTTGAAATTGTTGATTCTAAATCTGAAAGCCGTAAGTTTAATTTAAACCGATTTCCCGCTCTAGTGTATGAACTTTTTGTTTGATTTTTACCAAATTAAAAATTCCTCAGAGAAAGTCTCGATAATATGTAGTTTTTGTTTTAAATTAAACATCATATAAAGCGCTTGGACCCTTGGACGGAATTAAACATCCAACCTTATATTTCTGAATTGCCGAGTTATTTACAAAATTCATTTTTCAAACGATTATTCAATGGAAATAATTAATAAGATCTCCATTTAATAACAATATATGGGATTACTGCATGTTTTAAGTGATTTATTTTGGTTAATCGCAAAATTATAATTTCCATCTAACCTAACAGTAATACAAATAGCAAATAGATAATTAACTATGAAGAATAGTTGTAGAAATAGAGGCACCATCGTTTGAATGAATTAATTAGGGTTTTCTTTAGTTTAAAGTAAACTAATACAATTATTTAGTTTTGGTTAATTTTCATTTCATAAACAGATACAGCTTCCCACGCCTCCATATTGCTGAATGAATGCAGGGAGATCTCTGAGTAACATTGCAGAAACAGGTTCCATATCAAGGTCACGCTAAAATTACTTTCTCACTTCCTTTTCCATGTTCTAGTGTATTTTTATGGTGTTATACTTTAGTCCATGAAAGATGGATTATAGGAAACTGTAACTGTCAAGATACGGTGTTCATTATACTAAAGGTAAGAAATCATGTATAAGAAAACAATAATAAACTCTCCACAAGTATTGTCCTTTCAGACTTACCCATACATACATAGAATCGAAAACTAAATAAAATGTATCCTCACTTTTTTAAATCTTGATTTGAGAGATGTGTGTTAAAAAGTGGAAATACCCATCCCATGAGCCGCTTTAAAAAGTTTGATTATTTCCAAATAAGCTCAAAATGCTTCGTTAAAAATTTGATTGCCACCTAAATTTTGTAAAAATAAAATTCTATTTGTGAGCATTTTGTAAAATTCTGAATTATCAGGAGGGTATGGGTGGGGTTTCTAAAAATATTTAAAAAATTACTCCAGCATTAATTATCTTTCACATGCTGCTCAATAGGTTGTGCTTATTTTCACTCACTAAAGTCTTGTATCGTAAAATGTTTTATTGAGTCATTTCAGTCAAATGTGATAAAAATCGTAAAACCAATATTAAGAAAAATCAAAATGTTACAATAAAGTTTTATAGAAAGTACACAAAACATTACATTTATAAATTTTTTAAATTAAAATATATAGAGACACTACCAAATGTATGCCAAACCTCCAAATTGACTCGAATCGTTTATCTTTTGTTCATTTCCAGATATAGAGTTCATTCCAAAAATCACTACATTCAACTTTGGGACTTAAAACAAACATTTGTTGAAAACCCCCGTTTCTTGGCGTATTTTTTATGTTCCTTATAAGTGAGAAAGTATGCTTCTTATTTTATATTTGTTTATTGAGACATGTAAGGAACGTTGATTTATAAAGGGGAAATCCCTTAGTAAATCTCGTGATTGTAGATATAGACTTTATATGTTTGAAAAGTAACTAGTCCGACATCCAAACAAAAACCCATGAACGAAATGTAACTTTTGAATTAAATGGATATTAATGTAATCACGACGTTGAAATAACTAAACTTAATTGAGACTTTTGTAATCATATTTATCGTTAACTTAATTATTTGTGTTTATTTTTTTCTTTAAAATTTTAAGAATAATTATTGTGATTGAAGAAATAAATTGATCGAAAGGCGCTGCTTTCCAATAGGAAATTTTAAAAGTGACAATTTGGTTGAAAAGAAATAAATATACACAATTTTTGAAACATGTTACCATTATTTACCATTTTACCATTTTTTATCCAAAAAAAAATATGTGATTATTTTCATACATGGCTCATTCGGTTTTGCTATATTTCATTACTAATATATAAAAACATAATATTAATTATTTTTTAATTTTAATTTTTTAAATTTATTTATTAATAATTACAACTAAGTTTGCCTTATCAAGTAATTAACATTTCATATTAAAGAAAGCATTGTTTGGAACACCATCCACTGATGGAGTCCTATATTTTACACACAAAGTTCATGCGGTTACTTATTTACACAATCTCGTTCACCAAATCCAGAGGTTTAGTTCGTTTCAGGCGCCTCACATCTGTGTTGTTGATTACACGGAGCATTTCAGGGTTCTCGTGTTTTTGCAGTCTATTCTTATTCACGATTGCATATCTCTTAATTTCTTCTGAGACAGTTTTCATCCCGAGATCACGATGGAGATCATCATTTCGCACGAACCATGGCGCGTTAACCATGCTCCTCAGAGCCTTATTTTGGAATGTTTGAATACCTTTAACATTTGTTTCCTTGGTACAGCCCCATAGCTGTATCCCATAAGTCCAAATTGGTTTTAATATTTGCCTATATATTAGAAGTTTATTTTGTAGATCTAATGTTGATCTCCTACCAAGCGACCAATTCATTTTCCTGAATTTAATATTCAGCTCTGTAATCTTCTTCTTAACATGCTCCTTCCAATGAATCTTTGCATCAAGTGTCATTCCTAGGTACTTGGCTGTATTTCCAGGGGCTATTAAGTGTCCATTTATTATAACCTGTGTTGGGTTTATCTTTGTGTTGGTAAAATTTACATGGCTTGATTTTGCTTCATTTAATCTTAATCTCCATTTTTGTATCCAGATACTAACTTTATCAATAGCTTTATGGCGCTTGTGTTTTGCTTCCTCTGCACTATCCCCAACTGCCATTATTGCAGTGTCATCTGCGAAAGTGGCCATGATTGTATCAGAATCTTGAGGTATGTCATTTGTATATAAGAGATACAAAGTAGGTCCTAGGACACTTCCTTGTGGAACTCCTGCCGCTATATTCTTCATCTCAGAATATTCACTGTCTTGCTTAACCCTAAAGCATCTCTCAGACAAATATGACTTAAGTATATTAATTATGCAATATATTACTTGTTTGCTTACCGTCCATTCATTACAACCGTAAGATTAATGATGGCGGTAAACCACCAATACCAAGTGCAACGCCATTTGATAAATACTTGGGGTCAAACTAATTATTTAATACCGGTATCAGCCTACCCAACATATGGTTAATTAGTGAGAGGTACCCATACAAAAGTTTAAATTATTCTATTCCCCTTAGACTAACTACTACTCTAGGTAACCTGTTGTTAATAAGTTAGTTATAATAAACGAAATAGAGGACTTATTCAATTATTAAAGTAATTACACGCAACTAAAATTCTAATATGGATGAGGGAGGCTATACGCCCATCATAATTTCACCCATTTACTTGTATATATTTCCGCTTTGTGCGTCTCATTGAGCCTTCCCATCATCACGGGAACCCCATTCACTGAAACTTATCCCTACATAATAATTTATAAAAAACCGGTGAAATAAATAAATCGACAGTTTATTCCTTACTACAGTAGTCATACCTCAAACTGCATATTTTCCTGACACTCAGGTAAATATTATTGTATGATATAATAAAAATGGCACAAATCTGGTTCTAGTAAACTTCATAAATTAGTATAATTTACTGTTTTCTGGGCATTTAGAGTTGATAGTTATGATGTTGGGGTTTCAAATAAAATTGTCATGGATCCCTAATAAGACAACATAATGGCATGAAACAGCTGTTATTGAATTTTGTTAATTATTGGGTAACCATTGTCATTTTTATAAGTCCCATTTCATTTATGTTAAAACATGACAACCGTGTAAAGAAAAGGGAGCCGATAGGCCATCATTCAGCAATGAAATTAAAAACCACAAAAAAGCTTTTTTTTAAGTAAAAAAAATATATTCCAATCTTACTCGAGAACTGGATATTTCAAAAATACAATGGGTCATAAGTTTTTGAAAAAAAAAAAGTCTCAGGTTTACAAGGTGTAATCTTGAGTTGTTACCAGTAAAATCTTAACAGATATAACTTTTTAATCCTGTAGACATTCTTGAAGATAATATTTTTAACCTAGTTATCTTCTTTAGTGATGAAATAACTTACCACATACCGGGTGTTCAAAAAGTTTAGATACGCCAGTATATTTTGTTTGCGAATAAACAATCAACCGTGCAATACTAAGATTATGTCCTTACTCCAGTTAATAATACTTCGATACACTAAACTCTCATGATTTGCTACAGAGTGTGTCGGGAAAATCTGAAACGTAAGGGTAGGTCGAGTAATACCGCATTTTAGTAGAACACATTGCCGCAAACCCGAATGCGAAAGGACTACCCAATCGGAATGGCAGCCGCTCAAAGATTGTTTGTCTCTAGTGTAATCATTTAAAAGTCCCTACTGAAAACAGTTAAATGCATTGAGAGTTAGACTAGAGGAAAACAAACTTTGAAGGGCTTTGACAGTTGTTAACTAAAGTAGAGACATAACGTTACAATTGCATTGATTTATGTTTATTCGTAAACAAAATATCCTGAGGCATCCAAACTTTTTAAACACCCAGTATATAAATAGCCTAATATTGCTATTTATGCAAATTAAGTCCCTCGGTACTTTTACAAACATGAACGTGACAGCCCGATATCACGTTAGGTGCGCTTTGCTCGTGGTCGTATTATTGGTCCCTTTTTCTTGGTTGAAAAAGTGGAATTATCTAAAGTGACATGGTAGGGCTTTATCCTCTTCCTCCAAATCGAGGACGAAAATTTGATTTTATAGCAAGAAGAGGCCTAACTATTGCAATATTTTTCGTTATTTTACTGTTGAGAAGTTTCCTTAATGTTGGATTTTAAGAAGCTTTTTCAGGAGCGAGTATAGGCTCCCTCACACGTATAAGTCAGAGACACTAATACGAGTGGATAATGTTTAATATATACACTACTACGAGGCCCAATAGCAACTAGTAGATATTAAGAGAGTAGTGAAATTAACAATTAAGAGAAAACATGTGTAGCACCTGTTGTAACAAACTTACACTCTCTTAATCTACCAGTACAGTTTAACACTTAATACAAAGGAACCCAGAAAACTAACTTTTAAAATTTACATTTAGGGGATATGTTCATACTACATTGTATGATCGGTCTGGGTAACACTATGACGGCGTCCATCGACGCTCAACAATTCAAAATAATAATTTAGTTATTGAAATTACTCTTGTAACTTGTAAAATAATTGCTGTATACATTTTTTGTTTCATTTCATTTGATGATTTAAAAATTTTTGGTAAAGAGCTTGATCATTTTTTTGGTGATGATTTATTTAGGCTCAAATCCGTTTAAAAATTAATTATAATTTGTCTGGACGTCTCGTTTCCACGGTTGAATTGATTGGTTTTTCAGGTCGTTTTCACTAATCTCTTTCTTCGGTGATCTAGATGTGCACTACGACGTTGGATCTTATAGTTTTTGTTTTTATACACTAGGAAAAATAAATCCGTCAAAATTAACACAATTGTTCAACTGAAAAAGTGTCAGTGTCTCAGCCTTATCGGACCTAGAAGCTGTACACTCGCTACTCTCTTGACAGATGTTCGGCCTTGCCAAGTATCGTTGCAATACGAATATCACGTTTTATTGTTTATTGCTAGGTCAGAGTTCAAATTACATTTTTGACAATAACTTTAAGTATTTGTCATCGTAGAGAGGTCTGATTAGTACCTTTACTTGCAGAATTGAAATCTGAAAATTTATATATAATTTACTTTGTTATAGGTTGAATAATTCACGAGATAAACACAAAAACTATTTTAAAATGCCACCTTTGTGACATTTACATTTACAATTTTCTGATTTTCAATTTATTTCTATATGAGCACACAATACTCCCTATACCTCTCTTAATATCTGTGGCAGCTTTCGTGCAGTCATAAAGACAATAACGACGACGAACGGGTGGGTTATGAAACCATGAAACGTAAAGATTAGTCACAAAAAGGAGGTCAAAAGTTTTACCGTTTTTCAAACTTATGCTATAATTCGTATACTTGGTAAGTATAAAAGAAACAAATAACGGAACAGCAACTGAAATGATAAAAATATAATATGATATTGTAAAATACTACTTTCATATCGGATACATCCATAATCTTTTGATATATAAAACAATACGAATGGCCGTTTGTACAATTAAATAAGAAAAAAGCTTATTTTCTTCTCAATTTGTTAAATGCTTTTTAAATTATTTTTTGAGTTTTTTTATTAAGTTTCAAAGTATTTATCTACAGTATTTGTTGTACCGTCTACGTCGTGTGTTCTGCTCCATTTAACGAAACACTCTATGTAAGTGCTAATGTGCTTTCCACCAATACCTATGTATTACTCATGTTCGATTCAGAAGTTGTACGGGAAGATTGAACAAGAAAATATATAGACAACAAAATAAATTTACAGAGATGGAATCAAAGAATATTTCATATTATAATGGATGTGATTAAAATTTGTCTTTCGAACATTAAATAGTTATATATTTGTATTTTAAAATGTACTTATTGTTATTTTAAAATACAATAAATACAAGTAAATTAAAGTAACTTTGAGTTATTATTATTTGCGTAATTAGGAAATATGTTGGCTTACCTATTGTTTTTTAGAACACCCTGTACCGTATACATCATTTCCAATACATCTTGGCTTACGTTGCATCACAATAACCAAATAATAAATCATTATTCACTCATCCTTTCAGAAGACGTCAACCTTTAATAAGGTGACTACAAATTGAAATTTTAAAACGCCAAATTCGGTTGTTATTGAAGGGAGCTTAAAAATCAGAAAACGTAAAATAATAATAACTACGTTTAAAAAAGTTGAGAAAAATTACGTTTATAATTTTTGAAACACCCTGTTCTAAGCTTTTGTACCATCCTGTAGATAGCTCACGATATGATCTTTAAAATGAGGTTGAACATCTAAAGTAGTACATGATATGTTAGGTCGTTTCTTTACTTTTCTAACATTCTGTATACATACCGGTAACGCCAGAGCTTATTTAGCATAGATGACAACTTTTTGATTGAGTCCTTATAGGCTCCATTCCAATAAAATGTGACCAAAATCGTTTGAGTATTTTTTTAAAAATTGTAGTTTTTAATTTGGTAGTTCTGTAATTGTGGCCGAAATATCCCATCATACGAAATTTGATCTAATGTGATCACACATCTGGGCTTTTAACAGTATTTGAAAACTTTTTTTTTTTACTAGAGGATAAATTCGGAAAAATTGACATCCGATTTTATTTAGTAATCAAGGATTATAATTTCAAAACAGTTTAATTTCACTATTAGTTTGTACACTACTATTAACTAACAGCTTTGATTTAAGATTCACGCAATGAAAATATCCGAACATCTGTTGATTCATTACCACACGCGTTTGTTACGTCACTACGCTTGGTAGCGTACGATTAAAAACACAACCGTAACGTGGTTTAACGTTACGCACTTTCCTATCTATAGACGATTACGGAACGGTTACTAATTCAGCGAATAATCTCATACAATGAGTAATTAAATAGTAAATCGTCGCACTGTGAACAGGTCTCACATCCGTTCCGACTCAAAGTTAACATTGTGAAATTGTCTTCAAATTTAGAGAAAGTAGCAGAAATTTCACTTTCTCTCAAAACATTATATAACCCACTTAGTGTCTCGTCTCGACACATCTGTTCTGTTTGTTATCAGAGCGTTCTTAATATTAAGAATTTGCATATGAATTACGATGTTGAAGCTTCTTTTATTCTATGTTAAAAGCAAGTACTATAAAACGTGTAACGTACATCACTTTGTTTGTATCACAAAATTGTATACATATAGGGCTAAAACAATAATATTATGTCAAACAAATAATGTACATGCTTTCTTCACTCAAAAGGCGATGATATTGAAGAAGTTTTACTTACAATTTTTCTCTCTTACTCTTTCTCTTACTTTTTTTTTTATAAAGTGATAATGTCCGAGCAATTTATGTTACAGACTTTTTTCTTCTATTTTTTTTTTTTTTTTTTTTTTAAGGCGATGATGACCGAGAAGTTGTACTTACATACTCTATTTCTTTCATTCTTTAAAAAGGTTTTACTTACACACTCATTTTTTTCCCCTTTTTTTATAAAGTGAAGGTGTCAGAGAGGTTTTTGTTATACACTCTTTATCTTCCTTCTAGGCTATGATGATTGAGGCGATGGTAAACGATGCCTTCACACAAGATGGGAAACACTTTTACTAATATACACAAAATCGAAGACTAACCAAACGAAAAGTATTAGCCGAAATCTCATAAAATGACAGTTCGACAGTTATCTGCCAAAAAGTACAAATGAACCATTTTTAAGGAGATGGCGAAATATTTTGGGTTCTTAGGGGGTTCTTATATTTTAAGAAAATATTTTTACTTTTATTTTAAATTAATAACCCCTAAATTTTGAGTTGATAAAAATATAACAATCCTATTAGGCTTGAAAGACAGACAGACAGCATTAAAAAAACAAAAAAAAAAACATTAATTTTTATACTAGGGCGAGCTCAAAATGCTTAGTTGTTATATCATGCAGCAAAAATATCATCAAATTGAAAGTATGATTAAAATTTAAAAATCCTTTCATGGTTGAAAGACAAACCAATATCATTCCAAACAAACCCTTTTTTTAGACTCAGTGATATATCGATGGCCCAGATTAATAGGCTAATACAACTCAAAAAATATCAATTTTTAGTTATTGGACTATTATATATCCTTAAAACAATCTAAACCAAGATCAAGGCAGCTATAATCTCAAAATTATATTTACTAAACACTAAAGTGTGTTATATCTACTACATATTAAATGAAATAGAAATTCTCAGACAAATACTGCAATAACTACATTAATTGCAGTATTTGTAGTCTAAGTAGAAAAATACAACGAAGAAGTAACCGAAATCTTGATGTTGGTTGAGAAAATAGGAAATAAAATAAAGTTTATTAAATAGATTGAATAGCTTAATGTAAAAATGTTTGAGCAGATGAAAATAATTATGTTTTCACCATAGCAACTTATTTAGACATTTTGGAGATGTATATACATAAGTGGTAGTGTAGTAAAGTGCAGAAGTAACAAGCCTCCTTGTGGGGAAAAATGTCGTTTGAACTGTTCTACAAAGATAAGTTTAGAACAAAGGAAACGATTTGTTCAGCAGTATTGGAAACTTGGAGACGTAAATTGCCAACGTGAGCTAATGAAAGTAGTACGAGAGCAAAAATTTATGAATACCTTTTTGAAATTTGTAACACAAAAATTAGGGCATGTAAGACATTCTTTTACATATAAGTGATAATTGTAGTTAGTTGCAAAAAATACTTTTTTTTTTGTCTCAATGAACACAAAAATTAATATATACAGTATACAAAAACTCCTTCATTAACTATTCGACCCGTTACATAAACTTCTCTCTACATCTGAGAAAAAATCCACTAAGAAAATACCTAAAATATAAGTAAACGGGTTCACACTTCACGCAAAGAGTTTCTTCCTGGTTGTATTGCGTGTGGAAAGACAAGATCAAGACTTCAATGCCCATCGTGGTCACGTGACGCTTGCGTGAAAACAAAAGGAAAAGTTTAAATCGGATTCACTTTCTACGCTACGCAATGTCTGTCATACTAAATGTATTTAGTTTTTTCATTCGGCCATAACGAAAACTTGAACGAATTTTACGCCTACTGCCGTGAAAAAAGAGACTAATTAGAGTATATGAACACGTAATGTGTGAAGGAACCGTTTAGGATTTATTTAGTTTTTAAAATTTGTTTAAAGTGTAATCAGAAAGTGGTGGAGTAACATGAGACAGAATCGCAGGAGGCCGAATAATTTATGCTGACAGCTTTCCTTGTTGTAGGGGAAAATGTTATAAAAGTATGGATGAAAAGTTCTACAGAGAAATATCCTACACCCCAGGAACATATAACAATAAAATATGATGATTTATATTAGCTCGCTCCGTTTTGAAGTTTATAGTTCTGTTTAACACTTCAAAGCTCATAACTAAGTCATTCTAATGAGGAAGTGAGTAATATACCTATACAATTTAACGAACTATAAGTTATATCCACGATCTAAAAAACCGTTAAATAAAATATCTGTTCATTGTGTGTTGGACAAGATAACTCTGAACCAAATTGTTGCACAAACTTTCCCACTTATCCAAACACAAATAAAACCGAACAAAACTAATCGGAAAAAAAATGTATTTCAGTAGTTGTCAATAAAGAACTGGAAAAGGACGAAACTTGCTTCGTTTGTGGTAAATACGTCCTCAGCTCAAGTTGTGTTTTATTAAAATCAGTTTTAACATCCCCAAGGACGATTTTTTTTTAGATTACCACGAACCAGCATTTTTGGAAAGAAGGCCACCAATACGTTAGGTTTCCGTATTAAGTAAATCGTAATTTATGAGTTTTTTCTTACAGCGGGTATCCCCAATTTTTGCGTTAACGAAAAAATAAATAATAAGTCCGGAGTTATGGCCAAAATATGCCCACATATCAAATTTGTTTATATCTGTCAACGCGGTTGTGTGTATAACACTGCAGATACGACAAAGACGGGGCTGCAGATAGAAGTTAAAAATACATACAACAGACAGATTTGTTTGGACTGAGGAGATTTCAAATTGATATATTCGTAAAATAATGGACTTTGATTTCTTGACCTACCAAATAACTGTCCTTATACTACATGGAATTGTAAGTAAGAAACCACCAAATTTGATGAAAATCCCTTCAACCGATGTGGACGTTTGCAATGGTTCATTTTTCTTAAACGATAACTTTTGAACTGACTTTTTGAGGACAATGTTTACCAATATGTTTAGTTTGTGCCCTTAGAGTCTATATTTATGTAAAACTTTATCAAAATCATTAAATTTTCGTTTTTGACAGTTCTTTAAATTTTGATTTGGCTTTGTACGCATATGAGAAAATTCTATGTAGTGTTTATTTTCGTGAAAAAAAAAAATATGATAATATAAAAAAATAAATAAATAAATAAAAAATAAATTTGTCATGCGTCCATCCATCGTCATTGTCGTTTGTACGTTAACATGAAAGGAACCAAAAACATTATAAGGTAACATGAAGTTTGCTATATGAGACTATATATTTGATTTTACTCATGTACTACTCTATTGTAATCGAAAAATGTCAAACTGAAAATGTCAAGATGGTGTTTTTTTTAACAGTTTTTTATTCAAATCTCTTTTGTTATTCTAATTATAGTAGACTACTTTAGAAAAAATTTGCAGATTTCAATTTTGCATGTAATGTTATCAACACAACCTGTCTACGATGACAAATAACGATTTCATTATCCAAACATATTTTCAATAATTACTTCCTAAGAAAATGTGATATTCGTATCACAAGCTCCAGGAAGGCCGAGTTACCGACACAAATATAGCGATTGAAGGCTATTTTACATAATTAAAGCTCACCAAGACACTGACACGAGCGAAGCGAGTGGAGAATTATTTATATTTACGAGACCAGTCAGGACCTTGCTGACGTCGAGAAAGTAGTGAAAAACACAATTACGAGTTTCAGAAAACCTATTTAACATCTATTTTTAAACAAACTTACTCTACTGGATAAAACTCCTAGGTTTACCAATAGAATTTATTATTTCCTGCAAGAAAAAAGAGTCCAACTTTTTGGCATTAAATTTAAAGTTCTGCTTATAATAGATTGTATGATGGAACTGGTTAAGTGCTAAAGCAACATCTAAAAGGTAAGACGTACATTACAAATACTTTCCGGTAGTCAAAAATGTCTCCAGTAAATCTGACCCTAATCAATGTTGTAAGTACAATATGTTTCCCTTTTTACACTAGAGAGATGAAATTTAAATTTAAAATTCACATTATTGTTTTAAGTCTAAATAAAAATAGTGAATATAATTACCAACTAAATAAAATGATATAGTTACGTCATTTAGACGTAGTTTTTTCGCCGTCATTTTGGTTAAACTTACATATTAAACTTTACTTCGCGCCATTTTCATCTAGAAAAAAACTTTTTCAATGTGGTGTCACTTGATGGGAGTTACTAATTGGAAGTTTGTGTTATACATCCCATGACCCATCTCTAATGTTTGGTGGTGAGGGTCATCTTTATTTAAAATATGGTTTAGATAATGTAAAACATATTATAAATATCCATTTTTATGTCTAACGGTTATAAACTGATTAATGTGTCCGGGATATTTAGAACATCCGAGATAAATGAATTTGAAAGAAACTTTTTTTTTTTTAAAGTGTCAAAATCAATGGTATTTTGAACTTTACCACAAAGCCAATTGTCATAACTATATTTCCGAAAGAAATTCCTTAGAAACAAAAACAAAACAGAAAATCCAGCATTATAAAAACAACAATTGTTTGTATCCAACGCGAATCAATAGTTTGAGGAAGTGTTTGACAATGACATTAAACATCAAAGCATGACAGTCACAATACAAAAGGATTACAATGAAACGCGTCTTCGTTCAAGGTCGCACATAGTGTCTTCCTGTAAACAGTAAATCATAATTGATTGGAAATGCATACCTTATTGGTACACTTCCATACACACGTTCGCAGTTTATTTTATTTTCTATGACTAATAGCAAGCACTAACTAATCAATGAGTAATAAGAAAGTTTGTATTCTCTATATGGATAACATTTTATCAAATCAAAATAAAATCGTTAATGGTCTTTAACGAATATTAAATGAATTTATGGATCTAGATGTAATAAATTGAAGGTATAAACCCTCATTGGGTAAATGGTGGCATGTGATAAGCGAACACTTTAGGGTCAACTGAGCTGGTAGCTTACATGCAGGGTTAGAAAACACATTTAGGATAGACAGAAAAGTGGATTGGTGAACAAAGTACGTACTCCGAGGGAGTTAATACAAACAATGCGGTAAAGTTGGGATCCGGTATCATCAAAAGAGATCTGATTTGCGTTTCTTTCAAATTCATTAATTCCGGATGACTTAAATAATCAATTAATATTCCATATTTCATCACTGCGGTCATTTAAAGTACAATAATAATAATTAATATATTCTCAGTTATGTCTACGAATTGATTAATATACTTATACAGAGTGTCCAAAAAGTATCAGAACGCGTTATATTTTTTGAACCATGCAGAATTATCTTAGCACATCAATACTATACCTTAAAATCTACTTTTTGATATAACTGTAAATTATTCACCACCTTGTGAGGACGGCCCACAGGGAGTCAGAAGAATGAGAGCATAGGTCGAGTTTTAAATCATATTAAAGGTCTCTCTTAGGAGACTGTAATGCCTCAAATCGACGAAGGAAATAATACACATTAAACAAGGTATGTTCGATAAAACAGTCTCGTTACAGAAAATTGGTTAGAGGAGGAGGGTTGTTGAGTTATTCAATTGTGTTTGTTCGATTAGTAACAACTTGGTTTCTTTTTTAATCCCTTAATTTCCAACATTTCCAGTTAATTTAATCTGTGTATGAGAAAGGCGAAACTTAATTCGGCAAAGCTTAATAAATATTGTGGGAAGTACAATAGTGTTTTTTATTTATTTAAGTTAAATAAGCAATTTAAATAAAGCAATTTAAATTTCAAAACATTACATTGAAATGAACACTTTAGGTTGAAACCCCTGTGACTTAAAATTTACAGCTCCTGATAAGATTTAAATTTGGATAAATTTACTTCCTGTAAAAAAAAAGCATAATTTTATTTCATGATCTAAAATTTGTTACACTAATATTTTAAAGCTAGTTTAGGATCACGAATGTATCATATAAATTATTAATTTCCACTAAAAGCAACAACACAAACCATACAGAGTAAATGAAAATCCTCAGTAGTGAACCTAATCAAATGATTGGAGTAATGTACAATTCAAAAACTTTAATATTGATCAGTTGTTATGAAATAAACATTTCAAAAAGAATCATAGTATATTTACTTAAACTTTGTAGGAAAATTTCGTATTTTTTTGTAATTTTATTAGACAGTTATTGAAATGATTAGTTATTATTTATCAGCTTTATTTATTTAATTCTTCGGGTTATTGACAATTCATCAAAATATTTCTTTTTTAATTTTATTATATATTTTGTAAAGTTAATGGGTTTCCAGATATACGACATTAAACATTTTAAAATCCCGCCATTTTAAAAATATTAAAAATAATGTCTTTGTTTTTGGTAAACATGTAAATCGTTACATTAAAAATGTGTGTATTAAACCTGAACTCAAATTCTAATATATTTCCAAAGTTATTTTATAAACAACCAAAATGGGCAGTTATACGAAAAACAAAACTTTTCGGACATATGTTTCTATATATTTTTTACTTTATTTTCACTTGGAGATTGAGCTTTGGTAGTTCCGGGAGAACTTTTGAAACACCCTGTATTTATCAATATCAATAAATTAAAGTAAAATTCGAGGCCCAACAGTAGTGTAAAAAAGTCTCTACGCTCTCCTGGCTTAACACCTATGGAGTATTTTATGGAGTTTAGTATCATTTAAAACGCTCCATTTTTTTTCTTGTTTGGCACGAAATTATTTGTATGTAAAGGTCATTCTATAGATCTTCACAGTGGACTTCGCTTACCGCATAGAAAAACTTTATGATTTACTCATCAATTGCATTTATGTTTCATGGTATCTATACTTTATAAAACGTTTTAAGTTACTATATTTAAGGTGAAGAAATAAAAAATTGTTGAAAAATAAACTTCTATATATTTATTACGTGGAATTTTATAATGTCATATATATCTGAAAAGTATAAAGTTTGTATTCAAATTAAAATAATAAATCAAATAAAAAAAAGTTTTTAACATACCACGTTTTTAAAAAAGGACTAAAAAGTATAAAATAATATTCATGACCCTTCTACAATTTTGAGGGCGGATTATTAGTGGCTATGGATATATTTGGAATACTTGGAGAGAAAAACGTGGGGCGCAGGCAATCTATGATAGTTAAGAAGGAGTAGATAAATTAAATTACAGTGAATCTCATTTCCGATTCACTGAAATTAGCTGTGAATTCATCCGGATTGTCTACTTGTATTATATTTACTGGCTGCGCCTCACGTTTTACTCTTCATGTATTCCAAATATATCTATAGCCATTAAAAATCCTCCCTCAAAATTGTAGAAGGGTCATGAAAAATTATTTTATACTTTTTAGTCCTTTTTTAAAAACGTGGTATGTTAAAAACTTTTTTTTATTTGATTTATTATTTTCTGTTTTTTAGTCTTATGCCCGGGTGAAAGATTTTAATCGGTTTTGTATATATTGATGAGACTCTGACAGGAACATATATAGGAAATTCCCAATGCATTTCACCCTTGTTTAGCTGCAAATGTCTGAAATTCAAAATATTCTATTAGTCTTGTAACTGAAAAAATCAAACTAAAGAAGTAAACATAATGAATTTTATTTTTTTTATGTACATAAATTAAAACAATACAATGTCAGACCATTCTCCATTAGAAATTGTAAATTGATCATAAACTTATGGTGGTGAAAGTCGTATTGACGCATTCTTCCCATCTCATGACATCTTCATTGCAAGGTGTTTTGAGCAATCGAGCTCATTTTTTTATTTGATTTATTATTATACTTTTCAGTTCGTTTTAACGTGGTATGTTAAAAAAAAATTGATTTATTATTAATACAATAACTCTCACAAGCCATGAAAAATTTGCCTCATCCTACTTCAATATTAAGGTTACCATTCACAAACTATAATGCTATAACGCGGTTGAGCGGTAACGCGGTTAAGCGGAAACGCGGTTAAGCGGTAACGCGGTTAAGCGGTAACGCGGTTAACGCGGTTAAGCGGTAACGCGGTTAAGCGGTAACGCGGTTAAGCGGTAACGCGGTTAAGCGGTAACGCGGTTAAGCGGTAACGCGTTTAAGCAATAACGCAGTTAAAAAAATCTATATTTCATTGGACAATTTTTATTTGTTTAAATAACTATTGTTTAAACAAATTTTGAGACAAGAAACCAACTGAATATTGTATTGTCATCCAACTCTGACCTATGTTCAAAATTTCAGGTCTATAGCTTATCGGGAAGTTAGTTTAAACTCGATTGCAAAATTCCACCCGGACAGACTGACAGATATGACAGAAACCGAACTAATAAAAACGTGGTAAAATGAACCCACAACTGTGATGGTCTTTAAATAAAATGCATGTATCAAAAGTTTATTCAATGTAACAAGTACGTACATAAATGTTGTTTATTCCCACGGACATGTTGTAAAATATCAAATGTTTAAACATTTTTAATAAATAGGTCGAAAAAACTATAATGATTTTTTTTTAATCTTTAAAAACAAAATATTTAGCATAACAGCTATTGTGGGGTTAGGGCTGATAGCCGTAATTCTAGTTTTGGCGCCAAGTTTCGTTACGAATTGTGGAAAAAAATTTTCCTCATTTAAGTTTTTAAATTCCCACGGAACCTCATGTACAGTTCTAACCACTGGACCAACTTCAACCTGTGGATTCAGGACTTTGATACGTTAAACATAATATTCTTTCTTTCTCACATAAACGTATTATAGAGAAAGTTATGTGTAGGCTCAAAAAACAATGTCGAATTTTGCTGATATATAAAAAAAAAATTGAAGGTACTTACTTTTCTCCTCAGACCGAACACAATGGATCGATTTTAAGAGAAATTTGGGGGGGGGTAGCTCACGTTATCGATATAAAAACCCCAAAAACTCGACCGAGGCTGTTATAAAATACTTAATTTTTCAAAATTCACACTAATGATCTCTTACAAATTTTAGCGATAAATGAAGATTCCGAATCTTGTATGCAAAATCGCAAGTAAAAAATATAATTGCGGAATAATTAAAATAAATGACCTTGATCGTTGTCATTATAACCTCAATTTTAATTAAATACAACTTACGCAGAGAACGTCTTGATGGCAAGAACGAAGAAATTCTAGGATCTAATTAAAATAAATACACTTTTTTTTCATTGACGGCTTCCATGGTTTATTTTCACTTTTTAATTGACGACTACTGACTATTGACGTCACTTTTTTGGTGACGGTTGGATTTCGTTCCTTTTTATTGACTTTCTGGGGTGGATGAGTGGGAAAGTTTGTGTAATACAAGTGAAAGTTTGGAGATGAAGAGCACTTACACAGACAGACAGACAGACAACATTCCAAATACCACTTTTTTCTGCTCAAAAGACCTCAAAACTGCTATGTCGCGATTAACTTCGACCTCGATTGTGTTTACCAATTACATAACTTTTTCTATATTACGCATATACGAGAAAGTTAAAATAATAAAAATCTAAAAGTAGATAAAATTGTTTCCTTGTTAATCAAACGTTAAATCTTTAAAGGAGTTATTTTGACAACGATACAAATTTCAACATCCAGCAGTTCTATAAAACTTTCAACTGCCTCAAACAGCAAGTTCAAGTCTTCGCAAGACAACATCAGTATTAATTCTTAGACATAATGTACTTTTTTCCAACACAAATAGACATTACTAGTCGTCCTTCTATGTTACGTAACTTTTAATGAAGAACCTGTTCTTTTATTGGTAATGGATTTATTATAGTCATTTTCAAAAATGTAGAGACATCTGACAGTATATACGACGTAAGAGTCATTGTATACCCAAATACATTTATTAGTTAAATCATTTGACTTTTATATAAATATTAAAAATTATTATTATTTTAAAATAAAATGCATAACTCTACGTATGTAGTATAGAAAAGTTATGTAAATGAGTTAAAAAATTTATTTTGAATTTTTGTGGAAATATGTGTTTCGAGGTTTCCTGAAGCTCAAGAATTCGTATTTTGATTTATATCTTGTGCAGTTCTTTATAGTCAATACAAATGATATTGATGAAATTCGGTATGTGGGTATATGTTGATCCCTATTTCAAAATTTGGAGGTTATAAGAAAATATCTAAAAATTAAAATTTTCATAAAATTTGTTAAAATGATTTGATCAAATTTTTACTAGAACGTAGCCTTTCAGGATCAAACAAATTGTATTGTTTCTCACTTAGTTTAAAACTATTCATATTTTGGGTAGATGCTAATATACACACATATATTTGTAATATTTTAGCTAAATTAGAAAAAAAAAGTATTTGGGGAACTACTAATTATAAATGAAGAGAATTACGTAAGTTTGGCAAACATTTTACGATAACCATAGAAATTAAGGCAAGAATTTATTTTTGAATATAATTTTTAGATAAAATTAATTATTCACAAAGAAATTTAGTGGCTTGTGCATCTCTTTTGATATTTACAACCTTCTGTATTTATTTATTTTTATTTTTTTCAAAGTTATATTTTTATTGTTGGTTTTGTTCTATATTTTGATTGTTTTTTATTTGTTTTTACATAGTATAACAGGTTGATGTTGCCAACTTGGTTGACGGGCTTTTAGGTCATGTCACAAAAATAATAACAAAGTTTTATATTTTTTATTACATGAGTTGTATTGCATGTTTGTAATCTTAAGTTTTTTATTGTACATTGATTTTATTCTTGTAAATTTATCAATACTTTTTTGTACAAAATATACACTCTGATTATTCAACTGTAATGAGCTACACTTGTGAAAACTTCAATAACCAAATAAATGAAAACACAATTTTCCACACAAAACTCACTTTATTTGTCACAGTCTACTGTCAGTAGGGTTTGTGTGCATGTTGCACAAATAAAGTGATTTTTTTGTGGAAAATTTTGTGTAATTAATTTTGTTACTTTTATTAGTATTAATAAAAGCCGGTTTGGGGTTATTAGTAATAAACACATCCACTGAAATGTTGAAAATGATCCAATTTCTCAAAATCGGCTCAACTGAAATGTAAAGATTAATGTCACCGACCAATGTGCTGAATCTTAAGTAAAAAAAATGGTTTACGGGTAATGATTCAAAATGAAAATGAAAATTTACCGTTGCGTCGTCATTTAAAAGGGGATTTCAATTAATATAATTAACACATAATGAGGGTTTATAACAAAAAGTTTAGTCTCTATTAAATATTTTTTACAGAGTATTTTTTACTTAAAATCCAAAAAGTGTTTAATTTGGACTCCTTCTACACTATCTTACCTCCCAAAAGAAATTATATATATATATATATATATATATATATATATATATATATATGTAAAAATTACATTTCTTGCCTTCTGTTGAATTGAGACTTTTTTCGAGGGCATGACAAAGAATGTTATTTGTTATTTTTTTGCGTGGGTGAGAGAGAGAGAGAGTAACTGCAATGTTTTGTATAATTTATTTTATACATTATGCATCGTTATTTCATTGGCGTAAAAATAAGAACTTCTTTTTCTTTTTTTAACTACAAATGTCTAAAAATTAAAATGTTTACCTTGTCCATAAGGCATTGATCGCTAAAAAGTTCCGTTTGGTTGAATTTCTGTGCCGTCGTAAAGAAGTCCCTGACCACAAATTAGTCGAACATGACTCGTTACCTTGGTTTTAGAAGAGTTTATCCTTTAATTGGTGATTAATTATAAAATACTTTCACTTACCAGTTTGTTGGTAGTTGTATGGCAAATACCCTCTCTCTGAGGAGCGTGGGAATAACGATCGATGTTACAATCATGTGTAACAACATCAGGAAATACAATAACTTTAATACTAAACAAACTGTCTACAAAACAATATGTTAATTTTCCCCATACGCTCAGAGTTCACGTACTTATATATATATATATATATATATATATATATATATATATATATATATATATAAACAATGAAATTTCTAGTAAACACAAATAGCCTATATAAGGGCCTTATATCGTCAATTAAAACCATATCTTAAAACTGTAAAATAAAAATTTTTTTTAAAGACCTTTCATTTACAATACAACTCGAAGTATGTTGTTATTAATACATTTTTAAATATGAGTGTGTTTTGGGGAAAAAATGGCCAGTGTAACAGTTAATTTTAAAGTATTTCAGTTGGTCAAGAGACTAGATAGGAAAGACGAAAGAAAGGGAGGGCTCTAACCCAAGACTACATATAAAACATAGTAGATTCAGCTGGGATCTCTCAATATTGTCAAGTTCAAACTCACTTCAGTGAACCTGAGTGTTAATCATAATACAAACACCCGCAGATATGCCCGAATTTGTCTACAAACCAAAATTTAATAAAATTAATTTAACATAAACGTTACTGTTGAATGGAAAATAATCCTTGTGGTGTTACTGAGAACGTGTTTATTGCACAAAGAAGCACGTTTAACCCCTATTTAAATATATAATTGTTTTTTTTTAAATTACGCTTTGATAGTTAATTTACACCACTATTATACCTACAAATATCGAACTGACCGTTTGTTTCATAATTTTGTTTGGTTAGTTAAAACTGTTTTAAAACGTTTTTAACGTTAAAAAAATTTATAAAACCGTTTTAATGATAGTTAAAAACATTATTTGTGCTATGATTTGAAATGTTTATTAATGTTCTTTGAAATGGGTATTTTCGCGAAAAACACAAAGCCTCTTTATTTGACTCTTTACAGGTACTATGTATATTGTAGAAAGTAAAATAGATATAAAATATTTGTTTAATATATCTATAATACAATTTTATTCAATTTCCAGAGGAGGTGGGGTTCATGTTTCCAGAGTGATTCACGAAAAACGAAGAAACGTTCAGGGCGTTTCTACTGAAAAAAATAAAGGAAAATTTTTATCTAAACATAGGTTCGGAAATGCTTAGTGTTCCGTCTATTCGCCATTTTGTTTTGTTTACAAAAACATAATTTTTGAAATACATAAGATATTGAGTTCAAATTAGGTGCGCGCATTTTGTTTGTATTTTACGAGTGTAACAAAAATGAAGACTTTGGTATATTTTCAAAATGATGGCCTTTTAAAGTGTTTAAAATGGAATATCTCGAATAGCGTTAACTTAAATAAAATACAAGAAGCAAAACATCCAAGATTAACCTGAAAACAAAGTTTTTTTCTGAATCTTTCTATGTTAGACCTTATAAATAAATTAACCATTGTATTAAAGTGAAGATTCGGAAATTTGACGATGTTAACCCAAACCAAAT
Organism: Aphrophora alni; assembly: GCA_963513935.1. Lineage (NCBI taxonomy): Eukaryota > Metazoa > Arthropoda > Insecta > Hemiptera > Aphrophoridae > Aphrophora > Aphrophora alni. Next base: position 82,806,441 of record OY740772.1, read on the forward strand.
ATTGTTTTGATACTAAAGAAAATAATTTTACCCCTACCAGGAAATATTTAATTCTTTTATATATAACTCTCTTATAATTTGATCAACAACAAAATTTAAAATGTTTGTCGCAAAAAGAGGAAAAAAATTTATCTCTTGTTAATGATTTGTAAAGTTAATGGTTTTGGAGGTATTAGAAGTAAAATATTATAAAAAGCCTCCGTTTAAAATTATATAAAAATAAATCCTTCCTTTTTAGTACAATTGAAATTTATAATAATGTGTGTAAATCTGAACTAGTTATATTATTTATTATCAAAGTTAAGTTTTTTGTAAAAAAAACAAAATGGCAAATAGAGAAGAATCTAAACGTTATAGGGCGTTATATTTATATGAAGTTTTTTCTTGGTTTTGACCAGTATAAACCAGAGATTTTCTCCATTTCTTCGTGAATCAACCTATATACAAACAAAATTAGACTATATAAGAAATCCAGTACAATATTTGCAAACCACTTTTTTTAATGATCTGTTTCCAAAGACAGCTTTAATTATTTTCTACATCAATCAAAATACTTTCTCTTCTCTGCATGAAAGTAAAGTTCACTTTCATATACAAAGATTGACTCTCAATTGCCTCGTGCCTTACAAAACTTAAAGAAGGGCGTTATGTTCTGTTAGTCTTTATATTCAATAATTATTTCGCGTTGATCATCAATATTCAATAAAAATTAAACATTGCTATTAATTTATTATGTATTAAGGTACAAGTAAAATCTGTCTGCTTTAGGTCCTTTCTGCCTACATAATGAAGAGCAGATACTTCCGCCAAAACCGCCTATAGATTTTATAATACAAGGTTTATAATACAAGTATTATGTGTAATCATTTTATGTATAATCATTACTAGAACAGTCATTTATGATATTAATTTTTCCTTATTTATTATTAGGTGAACTACATGTTACACCTTAAAAATAATAGATTTATTTAAGGTGAAGATTCGAAGATAAAAATTATCAGAATTAAAAATCTTTTGGATCTAGGCTAATCTTGGGTGTTGTGTATAATTACCAAGAATTATGTTTAACTTTTTTGTTGATAACTTGGTTATCCTTTGTGATACATAAAAAGTATTTATAAAATGTTTGCCATTAAAAGAGAAACATATTTTGTCTCTCGTACATTTTTCAAAAAATATTTTGCCTGTTAAATATTAAAATTTCACACAGCCATCATTTTTAAAATGTACAATAAAGTTTTGATTCCTGGCATAGTGGTTATAAAACATTTCGTCTAGAAATACTAAAGTTTTTTAAAGTTTCAATATTTTTCGAAAAAACACAAAAAGGGATCACACGTTTTCTGACAAATTAACCTCCTGCTCTATTTGCATGACCTGAATCACTTCCCGAAGTAAGGAGAACTATTTTTAAACACCCTGTATACACCTCTTGAACTTTCTTAAAAGTAAGACAGGTAAACCAGTTTTTGGGCATTTTTCTGTAGTGAGGGGCTACTTGTATGGGGCACTTTTTTACTTTTAGACATGAGGCTGGTGAAGTAGGGAGGTAACTATAACAAATGGGACATATAATCATATAAAACATCACTTAAAAGGGCTTGTTGAAACAAAAATATAAAATGAAAAAAGTTATTGTGGACACAGTAACGAAAATGGTACCGTAACAAGATAGCTAAAAAGAAAATTGCATCTCCAATCAGATTTTATTGCCGACAATCTTCTCTGGTAAGAGGGACTACCTCAACAAGTCCAAATTTTAGATGTTTACCCCCTCTGGCGATGTGACTCAAACTTCTACAAATAATGTTTAGTCTTATAATTAAAAATTTTTTGGAACACAAAATGGGCAATAGATGGATAACGAATCATTTTGTGACAAATAATTATATGAATATTTTTTCTTTATTTTGATGGACTAAATCACTCCACAGTTAGGACACATATTTATAAAACGCTGTATATATCTAATTTGTAGAATAATTTGAAAGACTTAAACCACTTACTATATTAAAAAATATGTTAAAATTCGTATATAAGTTGGTATACAAGATATAGATAAAACACTTCTATAGATTTCTTTATAACAGTTTATTATATTAATCCTTGCAAGATTAAGAAATATAAATGAATGTAAAGCAAAACTGTATTGAGGCAATATCACGACTAATTCATTAAAAATGATTTGGAACTGACACGAGTTTTGCAGGTTATATAAGTGTTGAAGTGACGAAAGTAGTAACAAAATTAATTAACTCAAAGTTCTGTAATTAAAACGGTTGTCATGGTAACATTACAACATTGACACTTAAGGTTTAACTGCTGTATCATCATTTGTGACGATTAGTCTAAAAAAAAAATCTTATAAAAACTAATTTGTCAAGTGGGAATCAAAAAGGAAATTGTCTGAACGGTTCATATACAACGGTTGAATATTCTTTCACATTTTACTAAGATTTAAATATAATCGATAGAGACAATTTTATTAATCATTTACATATTTTATAACAACATCATGACGGATTTTTTTTTTTACCAAAGTGATTACGAAAACATTTTGTTTCAGTCTTTAAATGTTACACTTGAGTAAAATGTAATCAAAATAGTTATAGCCGATTTTGAGAAAATTTAGTTTTGTGCTTTTTCTCATAACAGCTACCTCCAAATTTTGAGTTATCTTAACTTTTAAAAACGTTCCAAAATATGGTTAAAATTTACCCACAAACTAAATTTTGTTATAATCGGACCACGCCTCTGAACTATTGAACATGCACTTACTACGGAAAGAGACAGAAAGGTTAAACAAATTTCCAAAAACCACTTTTTAGACTCAGGGAGTTTCAAAACGGATAAATCTATAAAAACTAGTCATTGATTTTTTTGGTGTATTACAAACCTTATTTGTACTTCGTTCTTGTAAAAAAAGTTAAACTAAATAACTGTTAGATTTATTGTGTACAAACTCTCAGAACTATAGGGAGTACTAGCGAGGCAATTCCGTGTACACTAACTGGATCTACATCTTTTGTCATATAGTCTTGGGTTAGATTGCTTTCTTTTATCTTTCCTATCAGATCTCTCATAACCAACTATAGTTCTCTTTCTTTCTGACACTTTAGAATATTCTAGAACTTGAATTTTTATTTTATACTCTTACCTTTTATAAGGCATTAGATGACCGAAAGGTATTTCGCCATTTAAACAAGGAAAACTAAATTAATAATTGTCTACAAAATTTATTTTTATGGAAACCGAGTTTGTTATTCTTTACCTAGATAACATAACCTCAAAACCACAGATTAGATTTCAATAATAAACTTTGTTTCCTTAGCAACCGATACCGTAAAGTGTAATATCTCACAGAATATTAAGTTCAGCCTTTGATCTTCAATATTGCAGTATGAATGTCGAACATCGCGTTTCGTCACAACCTTCGTCTTGATCTGTTCTATCTACACGTAATATGTCCATTGAAATTGGTTAGATAATTGATGATAAATATCATTAATGATAAAAAAAAGTGAATCGACGCATAAGAAATATACTAAGGGTTTGTTTGAGTATTGAAATAAATTGTTGCCATGTATTTTTTTCCCATGATTGTTTAAAGGCGAAAAACCTCTCGGTCATTATTGCATTTAAAAAAATAAAAGAATAAGAAATAGGACCCCTATTTAATACCTCAAATACTCTAATAGCGTCAAGGTCGGAGAGACCAAGAGTTGGTCAAGAGAGACTTGGTAGGAAAGATGAAAGAGAGTGGTCTAACTCTAAAAGATATATAGCTAGAGTCCCTTGGGATTGCCAAGCCTATAGTAAACTCCGAAATAGTGAAATTCATTTGTGGACCTTATAGTGTGCCCCTAAACGTGAACCCATGTATTTAAATGGGAATATCTACTTAGATTTGTGATGGTAATTGTAAAACTGATTCAATATTTAATTACCAATTTTGTACAATCAACCTACTCTATGGTTTCATTTTAAAACTTTTTTCTAGTTTAGGAAAAGTGATTTTTTAAATTCTTGTTGTTTAACGACGACAAATCCCTCGGTTATCTTCGAGTTATATATATATATATATATATATATATATATATATATATATATATATATATATATAAACCCTAAAATAAAGACTTCTGACCATCAAATACTCTAATAGCATCAAGGTAGAACAAGAAATGGTAAAGAGAGACCTGATATAAAAGTTGAAAGAGAGGGGGATACCAAGACGATATGAAAAAAAAAAAGTTAGATTTTGTTAGGTATATTTGCATTGCCAAACCAGTAGAGTATAATGAAAATTTTCGGCATTTAAATCACCTTTTCAGTTGATTAATTTCTGGTCACTAAATTAATTTCCCGTCACAGTAACTCTAGGCTTCACAAATAGAATGCGCTACCAAGCATAGCCTCTGCTTTTCCTGTCAATCTCGTAACGTTTTGAACTATTACGAGTATTCAAACCGAACCTCTCTCACACCATTGATAATCATGAATATGTCATTTAAATAATTTAGGTCAGTTCGGATCGATCCTTCTACAGCGTTGTAAATAAGCAATTTAAAAAGAGAAAATGAGTATTTTTTTAGGCGTATTTACTAACACAAGCGAAGAAAATGAATAAGTTAGATGCACAATTAAATTTATTTTACATATCTCAAGAAACAGGAGATAGATCCTAAAAGTTTTAAAATAATTATTAAAACAGTCATATTTAAGGTACAGGCCTTCAGAGGTGCAAACATAGTTGACAACTCCGAGGGGCCTAGCTGGATATACATTTTTATTTCAAGTAGTCATGGGTTTGGTCCCATTATTTCAGTTTTAGTATCAGAACTCTTTTTTCTTCCAACCCTGAAGCTATTAAAGTATTCGAGGGCTAAGGTCTTCTATTGTTCCTTTCTTCCTTTTTTATAAGGTGATGATAACCGAGAGGTTTTTCGTCTTTAAACAACAATGGAAAAATTATGGTGTAGGGTTTTAATTTAATAGAAAAGTGAATTTTATGAGTGTATATGAACTGTTTCTGTAAAATGTTATTCTATTTACATGTTTACTTCCTTATAAAACATGAGTTGGGTGATTTCATAAATGTGGGAGCCTAAGACTAAGACAGGTGTTGCCGAACCGTCGATCGCCAGCTACCAGTAGGTTGTTGGGATATTTTCGTTGGCTCAGACATGAAGATGAAAAAAAATTACAAAACCTGACTCAGAGAAAAATAATGGTTTTCTAATGACAGTGACTAACTATTCAATTCAATTTTAAAAAGAAATTATTGAAACAGAGTCATTTTTAAGAAGTACCCTAATCTTTTTCAATGCTGTTTTTGTTCCTGTCCTGGTATGCAAAGTATAGTAAGTTTAGTAATAGCAACAGATTTCAAGATCCGTTTTTTGATTAATCTTCATACTTTATGACCTTAGAAAGCCGAAACATATGGAATATCATAAAGGAGGGTAGGGTTGAGTGGGTAATCCGGATGAACCGTGGGTCCCACACACCGTAAGGCACGTGCCTCTTAATGTGACTAACGCTTCCTCCGTTCTCGAAAAAGCATAGATACATAAAATATTATGATTTCATTGAACAAATAGTTCAGCCTTAGGTAGATTACTATATTTTAAAATCTCAAATACTCAAGAGAATTTCGCGATCAGTGGACTGCGAAATACAAAATGTCATATCGCCTGTGACTTTAGTATGGGCATAGAAGAAGGAATTAGAATAAGAAAGTCACAGCCCATGTTAAACAGCGTGATACAAAATATCCTTAGTTTGGCTGCTGGACAACAGAAAGCGCTAGTAGCATCGGGACAAAAAGGCTTGGCTACTGTATCACAAGCCCTGTTGGCTACTAGCGCTTTCTGTTGTCCAGTAGCCAAACTAAGGATATTTTAGAGCCTATACCTGTGACATTATTATTCTAATTCCTTCTTCTATGGTATGGGTCGAGCTAAAGTCGAACTCTTTAACAACTTGCAACAATGGTATAATTGATACAAGAGCACGTGGTGAAGCCGGCTAGCTACTGTGTACGTCATATTGTTTGTTCAGAGATAATTTTGTTTTAAATTTACTAACAAACCCGGTCTGAACATGTGTGTAGACAAAAGAGAAAGTGGCAAAGAAAGGTTGCTTTAGAAATATATATAGGAGAAAGTAAAACGAACCAAGTTTTACTGTCAACATGTTGGAAGCTATTCTTTAAGATTATAAATGAGAGCAGGAAATATTGCAAAAAACATATGGTAGTACACTTATGCTAAACATATGCGAAACACAAATTTTTAATAATACATTTTTCAACTATTGTGATCAAACTTATGGAAATGTCTACACTCGATAGCATGAAACGTGCAGCGATCCTACACTTTGAAGTAATTAGGCTCCATTTTTTTACTCAATGTTTTCATTTATTCCACTGTAATAAGTTACACTTGTGGAAACTTCAATTACCAACTGAATGAAAAAATAATTTTTCACGATATAAACTTCATTTTTACAAAACAAATACAAGATTACGATTCAGCTAAATCATCATTTAGCACTGCTAGCTAGATCTCTTGACACCCAGGGCAAGACGGACAAAAGGGCTGTAAGAAAATAGTTTTTCCATTATAACTATTAAGAAGTATATGATTTGCATTACAACATGGGCAACTATTTTTTAAATCTTTACCAAAACATTAAAATAATGAAGATTATAATAAAGCACACGTGAATCAAACAAAAGCGAACAATACAATTAATTGTGAAACGTTTGAATCATATAAAACTATATGATAAATAAGTAATTAAATTAAGAAAATCTCTTTTAGTTGTGAATGTATTGGCTATTGCTTGTGCAATAAAAGATTAATTAAGTAATTTATTATTAACAAATTAAAAAATATTATCAGGATCAATAAAGTAAATTTAAGTGGTTCTAAAGTGTGCTCAGTGTACAAATATCCTGTTCATGGAGAGTAACTGATAAGAATTTTTATTTCTAAGTTATTTATACAATTTGTTACTTTCTAAGATTAATTAAATAAATATTGTTCTAACAATATTACAGTGAGATTAATTGTTTTGTTTATGTTGAAGCACCTCTTTATGTTGAGCGGACTGTCCTACAATCTGTGTGATATTTGTACTCATTTATTAAATTTATTTACTGAGTATTTCATAACAAGCAAGTTTTTTTTTAAAATATATGAACTCTTATTAATAATAGCTAAATATAATATTTTACAGGATCATTTATTTTATTTTAAATTAATTATTCATTGACTTTTATTATTTAAAAGATCTATAGAGTTGTATTGAAGCTGCTGTTCAAATTTATGTTTAGTTGGTCATAAAGTTTTAGATATATATAACATAGTTTGTTAAATAGTTTTAAAAAATTACTAAATCCTTTGTTATTTAAATCAAAAATAGCATTTATAAAAATAATGATTTTTCTGAGGGATGGGTACTTTAAACACCCATCAGGAGTCACTACCTCCCGGTATGTAAGACTCACTGTTAACACATGAGTAATAATTAGTTCTTCTGATTACCCACTTAAACCCTGCCTTACTTTATAACCTTCTAGATGTTTCAAAACTCTTCGCGAAATCGCTTTCGAGTATAATTTCGTGAAGGTCCACATTTTCACTTAGACCAGTCTAAATCTTCTTAAACCATCTGCTTCATTTTTATCATCATTTATTGATCGTCTATTACATTCCACTTATTTGTAACATCCATCAACATCTGTAACATATTTTCAGAAGGTAAGCGCACCTCTAGTTCTTGAGAAAGCTACCTTTCGGGGCACCATGCCTCGTAATGAAAAAGTTCAAGGAATAGTCTATCAAACATTGACAATAGTCGCATGTGGCTTTCACAAATGTTTGAAACCTTCATATAAATGTTAAAATTACTATGTTTTAAATGCTGTTGAGTTAGGTGGTAATTAACTTCCTCTTCCTATAATTCCACCTAAAACAGGTATCAATTTGCACGTCTAGATTCTCCTATTCCGCTTGTCTTTTCTGGAATAATCTTGACCATGCCATTTTCATGTTATTTCCCGTTAATTGAAAGTACTTGGTGAGATCAACATTGATGAGCTCTTCCAAAAACTCCAGCTCATTCTAGAATCAACACATCTTTACCAAGCACATCTGTTATTACAGGACAGCACTTTTTTTATACGTTGCGGTAGCCGATATTATCCTCAAAGATATCTTTCGTACTATTGATGGCATTTTACTCTTTATCACCTGTTTTTCAAAAGTGTTCGACAATCCCGGCGGCATATAGCTCTTTAGAATCCATCACTGAAGAAATGAGCATTCTTTTCTCTTCTTTAGACCCACCAATGTTGGTCATTATTTTTGCCATTTTACCATTCGCTGCTTGCAAAGAATGATAATATAGTTTTGAACAATGGTATTGAAGATGAAATTAGCTATTAATATAAAAACGTATATACAATATAAATGAATGCCTTAAACTAAGAAATAAAACAAAAAGATACTACTAAGTTTTTATAAAATCTACAAATTCTTCCCATACACAGATCAAAATTGCACATAGTAGGCTACAATTTCCAAACTCAAAACATTGTAGTTATGAAAATAAAATCTATTTTTAAATTGCAATATAATATGTTTTCCGTCTCTTTGTATGAGGAATTCAGCAGTGGTTTAAATCAGGTTTCTAAATGTTTTTACTTGACTTACAAAATAATTTATTGGCACAAAATACCAAACTAAGCCAGTACTAATGTTTATTCTCTTTTATTGGTGTCATACTCCTGCTTCTAGTTTACTTTATAAAACTTAAACTTTACAGCATCAGTATTTTTATGTATTTAATAATGTGAGTAGTGTTGTTCATTTTTATTGCGTCTGTTGAACCGATTTTACACTAACTATATATTTTAACACTCTTGAATATTTACAGAAAATTCGACTTACTTAAATTGAAATTAAAGTTCTTACAATAATTAAATAAAAATTTTGTCATTACAAATCATTTTATAACTGTAAGCTTTAATAATTTTTGTAGATTATTTTTATTTACTATTTTGTGTTTTGTTTAATTGTAATATTAATAGTTCAAATAAGACCACATATTATTAAAAAATGTGAATTTGGCTTAAAAAAACATGAATAAAAAAAATTATTTTTATCTTTTTCACTAAAAAAATATATCTTTTTTACATGTTTAATCATGTCTTAGGTATTCCTGTTTTTATATATTCCATGCAAACTTTTTAATCAAACTTGGTGTTAAAAAACTTGGTTTTTCAAAACATAAGTTTATTACCTAAAGTAAGCTTCTTTATTACAGACTGTTAACTGTTTTCGTTCAAAAATTATTTTGGTATAATAGAATTAATTATTGTTCATTTAATTATTTTCGTTTTCTTTAATTATCGTATAGTTTTATTGATTCAAATAAGACACCATATTTTTTTATATTAAAAAAAGTTAATTATTGATGAATAAATTGGTATAAAAACTAAATGTACCTTTATCGCTGCCATTGTCTATACTTGTATTTTGAAATATTTAGGAAAATCTTTGCCATAATTTAAAGTTTAATTGACAGAATTAAAGTATTGCTTCCCAAATATTTTCCTACACATAAAAAAAGATTAAGTATTATACGGTAGAAAATCTACTTTAAATACCTTCACAAAAATTTCAATTTCGTCTTTTTAACTGCCCTACATGGGTACGTTTTTTACTTACCCAGTACACGAATTATAGGATAAAATATTTTCACCTCCGTTTTTGACTAATCTTTACGTTTCTTGTGATTACAGGAAACTAAAGTCTGTACGTAAGCATGATAGCGGTTACGAAATTAGGATAGAAACATACAATTTAGTATAGGGGACTACAGTGGGCTCATATAGAACCTTTCAAAACTCATAAAAATCAAATTGAAAATGGCGGCCGTTTTAAACAGTTTTTGTTCTTACCTTATGTATTATTCAATTTATAACACACTAAATTAGATAAAAATGTGTATAAATTCTGCAAGTTATAGTAACAACTATTCTCTTCAATAACAAATAGCGAAGTTATTGGAAATAACACCTCTCAAAGTGTAGTTACGAGATCCGGTAATGCTGAGTCACGACCTCCGTTTTTTTGATTGATCTTCACGTTTCATGGCTATAGGAAACCGTAAAAGTTATTTTCGTCATTGAGTCTGTACATAAACACAAAAGCAGCCACAAAAATTAACATAGGAACTTACAATTTAATAAAAAGACTTTAGTGTGCTAATATTGTAATTCGTACAAATCAAAATTTAATGAGAAAATGGTAGCCGTTTTAAACTGTATTTGTCCTTACCTAGTGTTATTGAACTTATAACATACAAAATTAGACAACGATTTAAATTCTGCATGCAATAATACCAATCATGCAATAACTCTCTTCAATAATAAATAGCGAAGTTATTATTAAAAATACAATATCCTCCAAATGTGATACCCGTATTGTTACGAGATAAAGTAGGGCCGCGTCATCGACACGCGTGTAGCGAGTGGAGGCTCCTTCACATGTTTACAGCATCGAGGTCCACCAGGACTGAGACTCTGATATGAGCAACGAGATTCTATATACTCGTCTAAGAGGCCAGTTAGCACCTAGTCGACGTCATTAAGAAAGTAATCGATTACAAGGATCAGAAATACCCGAGTAACAACAGTTGGTAAACATGCATTACAGTATAAGATCCCTTGAACTACCAATACTACAAAGTACCAACTTTTGGGTATTAAAATTAGAGAATCTGCTTTTATTACATTGTGTTATAAGGATGGATAAGTAGCATAAAGAGTTCAGTGAGTTCAGATACAACAAAATGTGTATATGTATACAACACTAGATCATGTGTCATTTAGATCACCTTCTTCTTCTTCCTTCGGAATTTGTTTTGGTTTAAGCTAATAGAACTAAAAAATAGCCATTAGTGTTAACTATGCCTATAGTGCCAGCACATTTTACACAATTTACACATATTTAATGGCCAATTTAGTTTTCTAATTGTTAAAACTAATGATATGGAAGTAACTACAAACAGCTTCATCAAACTGAAGGCCAATTTTCTTCCATTTATCTTTCCGTCATGAGCTCTGGCAACTACTATATATTTGTGGGAAGATTTCGCCTTGGTTTAGCGTCGATATAAATCAAATTATGTCACGGTTGGTGGTGTTTCTAAGTAGGTAGAAATATTTTTTGACTCTACTCATGCGAATAGTATACTAATTACCTAACCACTACACAAAGTATAAGCTGAGATTTGTTATCGCAAAAAATTCAACCTCTA